>CATIWJ010216267.1:0-22024 GCA_949640765.1 Croton laevigatus | reverse complement strand
GTGTCTTGTCATAGTAATGATTATGTTGCTGTGGGGTCAACTCCTTGGGTGGAGCTGACCATGTGGGGTGGAGCTGACCCTTAAGTGGACTGACCTTGTGGGTTGGAGCTGACCCTTAAGTGATTTAAGTGAACTGACCCTTAAGCGGGTTGACCTCGAGTGGGCTGACCTTAGGTGGAGCCTTGGTAAAATGATCTTTAAGTGGAATAACCTTCTTGGGTGGACCCTTTAATATGGGATGTTATCAATTATTTTTTTAAATTTTAATTTATGACAAATAGATAATTCGTATGGATTTTGAGCATTGAGCGTTGATGACATATTTGGGATATCATTTGCGAGAAAGCTTAGGTTTATAAATTATTTAACTATCCGAGCCAAATAGTACTTATTTTGAGCTCTTCTCCACTCAAGCTGACTCATTTGTATTTTAAAAATTGATATTTATTTAATATTTCAAAATATACTATATTTAGAAAAAAAATATAGAAGTTGTTATTTATTACAATTTTCCCTTCTAAATTTATTATAGAGAATTAAATTTATATTCTGGAAGACCCTTTCCTTTTAAAAATATTCTGAAAGACCCACTGTATATGCTATAATATTATATTGTAAATTATCAAAAAGTTGAATTTATTTTTAAATTATTTTATTAATATTTATTCCCTATCTTACAATAAATGTCTCAAATTATAAAATTATTATATTAAAAATATAAAATTTATATATTAAATGACTAATATATCATTAACTTAAATATTTATTTAATTTTAAAAATCTATTAAATATTAAAATTTCAAGTGTATAAAAAAATCACTAGCTAATTTTATTATAATTTAAGAACGTAACACTTATTAATAATTTTAAAAAAAAAAGTAGAAGTTGAGGGACTACATTTTAATCAATCAGATTAACCAGCTAAATAATTTATCCTTTTTAACTGTGATAGTCTTTTTTTGACATAAAACTGTGATAGTTGATATGGGGAAGTCTCTCTTGTGAAATGAAAATGACAGCGAAAACATGCTATATGCAGTTAAACAGTTTGGGCAAGCAATTGCCTTTACTTTTACCAAATTTCCCTAACCTGCAAAAACCGACACCGTTTTCCTCGGAGCTCCAAGACTCTAGAGTCCCTACGCTCTTTCGTCGGCCGAAAGGACTCTCTTCTCAAAAACATGGGAAACCAAGCAATGTGTTGTTTTACAAAATTTTTAACTTCACATTCAAAAATTTAAAGTAAAGATCCAGCAATATCCAGACTTCAAAAAACCGCAAAAAGAGAATAGACTTATCTATCTGCTTCGCTTGATCAATTGATCCTGTTGCTATTATGGAAATATCTTCAGGACCAATCGGTTCTTGCTCTAAAGAGAATCAAAAGATCTATCTCGAGTGGTTTAATTTTGCTGATACAGGTACATTTTCTTCTTCTTCTTCCACATTTCTTATTGAGTTCCTATTTTTGTCAATTTAGTTGTACTTGTTGACACTATACATGATACTCTGTTGTTTGCTCGTAGACGGCGATGGTCGAATTACTGGAAATGACGCGATAAAATTCTTTGGCATGTCTAATTTGCCTCGACAAGTGCTTAAACAGGTTTACTCTTTATTCTGGCTGAATTTCTGCTTTAGCTTATTATCGTTTCATATTATTAGGTTAAACTAAAGGTTTTTGTTTGTTTGCTTTCTCGATTTCTTCAAAGGTTTGGGCAATTGCAGATAATAAACGACAAGGATATCTTGGCTTCAACGAGTTCATCACTGCTATGCAGGTTTCAGTTAATACTATTTGCAGTTATAATATTAAATTAGTTATTATGTACTAATAAGTTGATGCTTTTCAAGTGTAGTTAGTTTCTTTAGCGCAAGCTGGACATGAAATTACAAATGATCTCTTAAATAGTAATAGTAAGCTTTCTATGCTATTATTTGTTTATTTATCTGTTTTATATTTTTGGTGCTTTCAAGATTCTTTTGGTTCGTTGTAGATGTTAAGATGATGGTTTAATATGTTATTATATTTGCAGTTGACTATGAGAATTTGAAAGCTCCAACTATGGAAGGCTTGGATTTGTTGATTGCAGTAAGTGTGTTTTTTTATCTTTCTTTTGATCAAATTTACTGTAATTCTAAATTCTTGGTTCTGATCCATCGCAGAAGAACAAGCGCTTGTCAAAGTCTAGTCAACCTGACACAAACGGTGAGAACATCTTTGTTATTGATTTATGTATTCGTAATCTTTTTAAATACCTGTTTACTAAACGATCTTATAAAATTGCAGACAGTCCTCCAGTGCAAGTATCACCTTCAGTTAATTGGTTTTCTTCGAAATCAGCCAAAAAGGTTGGAATGGAAATTGACATTTATGTTCTAATTAATTTTATTTCTGGCTTCTAACCTTTTTTTCCCTTTTTGTTCTTCAATATGTGCTGACTTTGAATGATGATTCACATGACTGGCACCTAACACGTTTTGGTATGGTAGGGCTGTTTGCCTATTTTGTTTATGTTTGCTATGAAGACGGGCTAGTCGAATTTGTTTTGATCTCTTTCAGCTTTTTGCTGATGTCTGGGAGACTGGGATGAAATTGAAGCTGTTGTTTAAGATAATCTGCATGTACGCCCTGTGTAATTTAACATGAAGTGGTTAGATTTTGGGAGTTATTTAGATAACTTGTCATATAGAAGGTTCAATTTCAACCCCTATTGATTTCTGTCATTTTTCTTCATGTTTACGGAATCTGCTGGTATTTCATCTTAATTTCAGTCAGCATGCTTTCATACTTCTTCAATGGTGTAATGTTTTGAAGTTTCCACTTCATACACTATTGTTTTGTGGAATTTTTTTTATTTGCTTCTGAGATAAATACTTATTTATTATTGGATCTGACTTACATCTTTTTACATTTCTTTGTGCTTAAATTCTTCGTAGATACCTCTTTCCTCCGTTACATCTATCATTGATGGGTTGAAGAGGCTGTACATTCAGAAGTTGAAGCCGTTAGAAGTCACTTACCGCTTTAATGATTTTGTATCTCCACTATTGGTAAGGGAGAAATAGCTTTGGCATATAATACTTTTACCTAGATCATGCATCAAATTAGTTTTTCTTTTTTTTTTTTTTTTTGCTTTGTTTCATATTTCTAGATTTCTGTGGAAGTATATTCAGCCGTATTACTGATGTTTATTATAGATTCTTGGTCATGGTAGTATGAACTTATACATTTTGTGCATTTCTTGGCACAGACAAGCAGTGACTTTGATGCCAAACCTATGGTTATGCTATTGGGCCAATATTCAACTGGAAAAACAACATTCATTAAACATTTACTTAAAACTAGTTATCCTGGTGAGTTGTCTTTCCCCCTGCATCCTTCCTTCCCTGCTGCTCCCCCTCTGGCCAACCTAAAAAAAATACAAATTGAAAACATGTGAATAATTTTCCATTTCTTTTTATTGATTCATTTTTTCCTTGGTTTTATGACAGGAGCACATATTGGACCTGAGCCAACTACTGACAGATTTGTTGTAGTTATGGTAATTATAGACTTATAGTTTATGATGCTATTATTATCAACACCTCTGCATTAACTTTTGTTGCTTGTGTGCTTCTCGTGCATCTGTAAGTTATAGCTATTGAAATAGATAATCAATAAAAACCACCTTATCCCTTGACCAATGTGCCAAAATTTTCTTTTTGGCTTGCTATGATGCTATCTGTAATTTGATGGAAGATGTTGATTCACTCAATTATTTTCTCATCCTTGTAGTTTCCAACTGCGTCTATTTGTTTTCCCTGCTGGTTTTTCTTCTTCTTTGCTATGGTATACTGCATGCAATCAAATGATGATCTATCATTGATGCAGCTAGTGATTCACTTTGTATTGAGGGCGGTTGTAATTGTTAGACCTGAAATGCTTAACAGAAGAAATAATTATATAAGTTTAAGGTAATTCTTTTATGACACTGTCAAAGGGATCTTAAATATATGAAACATTCGATTTTTCTCAGAAGTCCTTCACGGTTGAATCTTGAGCAAAAGTTTTCATTAGTAGGTTTGGTTTTCAATTGAAAGGCATCTTATTGTTTGCTTCTTTAATTCTAAATAATTAGGTTGTTTTTGAAAGTGGATATCATATAGTCATAATTACTATAATCCTTTTCAAGACAAGTTTCTTTCTTTTAGCAGAATTGTTTCATTGGTTCCTTGATGTAATTTGCATACAGCTGCTGGTAACACTAGAGATCCTGCATGTTCTTTTTGATGTTGATGACACCTTTGCTGTAGATCTATAAATTCCATTGAATTCTCATTAGGTTTTGGCCTATTCCCTGTGGACTACTAAGACCAGGATGGACTTGGAAAATGGTCAAGTGAGGAAAAAAAAAGAAAGAGAATGAACTGCATAAAGAAACCAGACAGAAATCAATGCTTATAGCAGAGAAAATACTCATGAACGGGTGTCTTTGATGGAATATGAGATCGTAAAGTATCTGAATTTAGAATCAAGAAAAGAGTAGGGGATAATGTATTATAATTATGTCTTGTTTGAAGATTCTTCTCTTGTAAGGATGTCAGAAAATTATTCCTGTTTGGATGAATCATTTTTTGACAGCTTTTATGAAATTGGCAAGTCTGAAGTTTACTTATCTACCCACCCTTTTTTTTTCCTCAACCTGTCTAGTTCGCTGATACTAATTGCAGTGGAAAAACTATTGCAAATCATAAGTACTAACCTTGAGTGATCCTCATACTTCTTAAGCTGTGCTACTTTTCGCACTAGGTTAATGATTAGTTTTTTCTTTCTACAGTCTGGCACTGATGAAAGGAGCATTCCAGGAAACACAGTGGCTGTTCAAGCAGATATGCCATTTATTGGACTCACAACTTTTGGAACTGCATTTTTGTCAAAATTTGAGTGTTCTCAAATGCCTCATCCAGTAAGTCTTGAAGTTATAATTGATAAATATTTTATTTACTTGTAATTTGGAGCATGTAAATGTATATGTGCATATTTTGTGCTTGAAGTTACTGGAGCATATTACAAGTAAGTCTTGAAGTTATAATTGATAAATATTTTATTTACTTGTAATATGGAGCATGTAAATGTATATGTGCATATTTTGTGCTTGAAGTTACTGGAGCATATTACATTTGTGGACACACCAGGAGTTTTATCAGGAGAGAAACAACGAACACAGCGAGCATATGATTTTACTGGTGTAACCTCTTGGTTTGCGGCAAAGTGTGATCTCATTTTGCTTCTGTTTGATCCCCACAAGCTTGACGTCAGTGATGAGTTCAAGCGTGTAATTTCATCATTGCGTGGTCATGATGATAAGATTCGTGTGGTTCTTAATAAAGCAGACCAAGTTGATACTCAACAAGTAAGAATTTTGTTCAAAGATATATTCGTTTGGACTCTTTAATGTACATAAAATGTGTGCTTGACTGTTAACGCCTTTCTCTGCCTCACATTATTCTGTGGCATTTTAACATCTTGGCATGGTGCTATTTCTACAGCTGATGAGGGTTTATGGTGCGTTGATGTGGTCTCTTGGAAAAGTTGTTAATACTCCTGAAGTTGTGCGTGTTTATATTGGGTAGGTGTATTATATTCATTTCAGTAGCATTGTATAATGTCCAGAAGACCCCCTCCAGCATATTGGTTGAACTGTAGGCTGGTTTTTGTTTGGTTGTTAAAGTTAAACTTGCTTGAATTGGTCCTAAACTGGATAGTTGGAAACATAAGCTTCAGATGATAGCTTTTGGTTTTCATCTTTTTGTTTGTTATGAAATACTAAGTTCTCTGATTGCTTGGCAGTTCATTCAATGACAAACCAGTAAATGAAGCTGCTGTTGGTCCAATTGGGAAAGAACTCTTTGAGAAAGAACAGGAAGACCTTCTGTCTGATTTGAAAGATATACCAAAGAAGGCTTGTGATCGTCGCGTAAGTTTATCTTTTTTGTTTGCTTTAGAGGTTGTTATCAATTTTCATACATGATACTTGCAGAGTAGATTCATGCAATGGCATGTAATCCATACATGGTGTTATGTACTGTAACCCTCCAAATAATTTTTAGGAGGAATAGTTATAGTTGCTCAAATTTGTAAAATTTACTTTGAAAATCACTTTGTAAGATGATCTTATGACATTAAATTTTTCAGATCAATGAATTTGTGAAACGAGCTAGGGCTGCCAAGATACATGCTTATATTATCAGCCATCTTAAAAAGGAGATGCCGGCTATGATGGGTAAAGCCAAGGCTCAACAGCGTCTTATTGATAATTTGGAAACTGAGTTCGGAAAGGTTTCACCTCTCTCTCTCTGAACATTATATCTGGATTACTTGTGTGTATATATATATTGTACCTTGTTCTCTTTTGTTTTCTGCAGGTTCAACGAGAGTTTCATTTGCCTCCAGGTGATTTTCCAAATGTTGAGCACTTCAGAGAAGTTTTGAGTGGTTACAACATTGACAAATTTGAGAAATTAAAGCCTAAGATGATACAAGCTATTGATGATATGCTTGGCTATGACATTCCAGAACTCTTGAAGAACTTCAGGAACCCGTATGACTAAAACCTACCTGTTTTTAAGGTTGTGATTTAGGTCAAGTCCAGATAGAGTTGTCATATTTTTGAAGCATTACCAAGCTCGGAAACAAAATTTTAGGTTTACATTGATGTCATGCCATTTTGAGGGCCTGAATCCATATATTTATGTTACTTTAAAAAAAAAAGTAAAACATTGATTCATATGCTTGATTCATTTTTGTTTTAATTATGAGTTTGATAGGAGCAGGTTCATTTATGTTGCTGACTCTTTTTTTTTTTGTTCGTCCTTTTTCGTTGCAGTGATTTGAAAAAGAAGTCTAGCAATAGCATTTTCCGCTGGGCTAAACTTTAGCTTGTTTGAATCGTCTCCTGGAATATGGGGTTACAGGTTATAATTCCACCCTTGAGGAGTAGAGATGCGAATTTTATTTGGAATAACCAGCTTGCCCTATATCAATAAGAAATTTCATGGATGAAATGAGCCTGGAGTAACCATCCATAAAAATATTTTAAAATCTTTCAATTGGGACATTAAAATTTTTTGAAATGGTGTAATTGATTAGTAAATGTTAAATTTATAGAGTATTTTACAAAAAAGTTCATTTTATTTGAAATTGGGAAAATATGAAAATTTAGAGTGGAAAGTATGGTTTGGCAATAAATATCCAAAAACTATAAATGCATAATTTAAATTCGGGTTTATTTAAATGTGCTTTGCTCAACCTAATTTGGTTCAATCTTGAAAAATCTCTGAATTGCCGGGGAGAAAGGAAAGTAGCATTTTTCGTGATTTTCATATAGAAAAGGAAAGAAACTTCTTTTTTAATTTTCGCATTAGCTTACCATTACTATTACACTTATCCACATCCATTTCCCCTTAATTTTGGACATGTAATTTTAAGTTTTATAGTAACTGCATAGGTAATCAAATCAAATTACAAAATCTCACCACTCAGATTTTAAAAAGATTCAAAAAGATTTCGGACATAATATATAATGCCATCATCACCTTTTTCATTTTCTTACAAAACAAACACATCAAAATCCTAAAATTCCCCATTGTTTGTAGTCTACTAGTCAGTGATGTCTTGCTTTAGACCAGAAAAGAAGTTTTCAACAACTAACAGGGCATGGAAAGGCTTCATATCCACATTCCAAAAGAGGTTAATCCCTTTCAAGAAACCAAAGACATTCAATAGGGCACCAGTCGTTCAATCCTTTCCACCTCACCCCCACCATGACACGGCGGCTGGCAGTGCTGATGTTGACTTGGACGATAACAATAAGGATGACAGTGCAAATGAGTATAGTTCTGTGGAAATTCAATTAGGCGGAGTGGATGCAAGTGCAGAAGAATTCATACGGAAAATGAAAACAAAATGGACGCTTGAAAGACAGAAATCTGAAGAGAAATATTTTCATACGCATATGTATATTGGATATTAGTAGATGATTACTTTTTGAATGAGTTATATCTATATACACACACTAATTTTACACTTAGTGCGGTTAAAATTAATTGAAACCTTGTGTGGTTTATAGAATTTTGTTATAGTTGGTTTTTTTTTTAAGAACAGAATTTTGTTGTAGTTCTTATGTTATCAAACTTTTATCAGTTGATAACAATTAGAACTAGATGACTTTTAGTAAATTTTAGATTAGGAGACATATTTTGATTAATTTGTCCTCGAGAAGTATGATTCTTTCTAATTAAACATTTTTGAAATAATTCAATAAATCTTGGAGAAATCATATTAAGTATACAAACTTTTAAATAGGTAGATATGTATTAAAATCCAATAACAAAATATAAAAAATTAATATAGAATCAAATCATTTTAAAAACATAGTGTAATATAATTGTTTAACCTTCTTTCAAAAAGTTGAAAAGAAAAAAAAAAAAAAGGTTGCACTAGAAAAAATTCTAACCATATGACTGCTTCGATGTTATTGGTAGTTGAAGCAAATCCAAGATGTTTGAATATTGAGAAGAACATCTACAATAAGATTCTCATGTAGAACTCGTATTCTAAAATTGGCATCAATCCGTATCTGATTTGAACCTAATATATGTCATGGATAAAGCTTAACAGCCTATCAGAGATCAAGAACCTTATAAATAAGGGATTTCTAAATTCTAAACCATAAATTCAACGTAAACTCACACTTAGCAACTACGATTCGAAAACTATATAGGTAGGAGATTCTACACTCTAAATCTTAATTCAATTGTAAACTTACATTCAGACTTAGCTTCACTTTTACTACTATTTGGCTTTAATTTACATTCATTAATTGATAATATTTTAAGCAACGTTTTATTTTTATATTTTCTCCATAATTAGGTCAAATATGCCTCTTTCTGTATTCCTAATCCCACTTGTTTTTAGTTTGAAAAAAAAAATGAAAAAGACTCCAACACACCTAACGACTCGTCGTTCGAAGAGAGTGAAGAAAAAACTCAATTGGCTCTTTTTGTTGTCGTTCAATGATTCCCAGACGATTACGCCTCCTCGTATTAAACTCGGAATTTTCACTGTCTGCCAATTCCAAAGCTGAGCAGGGCACGAACGATTATCGACTGATGAAACCTCTCCCTATTCAACACATAACATAACAAATTCGAATTCTCTACAATCCCGCGCCCTCAGTTTCCTTTGGGAGCTTGAAGTTTCAATCTTTTGGTAGGTTTTATGCAACTTTCTGTTGTTGCTCTTCAATTTCGTTAATTTCTGTTGTTATATTTGCTCGAACTGGCCAAACTAGATGATTATATTTTCAAAATAACAATGTTTGTTGATTGATTTTCTTTGCCAGGGATGATAATTTCAATGTTTGTTCTCTAAAAATGGCTTTATTGAATCTGCACCCCAATTATTTGATTAAATTCTCCACAGACCTCTGCTTGGTTTCCAAGAAAATAACTTTTAATTGGTGGTTGAATTGCAGAAAAAGGAATAAAAAGAGGGTTAAAGAAAATGTTGCCACAACAGATGAAAAAAGCTATCAAGGACAACCCTAAAAAGATTGCTAATTTAATTGATCTTGTAAATCTTCCTACAACACTTCGAGAATTCGTGGGTCAGTCTCAAATTTCTCGCTTGGGATGTTTCATGCGTATCTGGTCCTATATCAAGACCAATAATCTCCAGGTTTCTTTATACTTCTGCTATTAGTTTTCTATGTGCTTCTTGAAGTAACCTTCTTTTGTTGATGCCAGTAAAATGTGATTAATGTGAAAGATGGTTGAGTTTCTTTTGTTGTTGAATTAGCTTGATTGCATAGACTTAGAATTGTTCGAATTTCTTGCAAATATGTCCCCAACTAGAAATCTTTGTTCAGCTTGTTATCCATCAATATGATGCTAATTGAATTATTCATGTTCATCTTCTTAATTCTCATGAATACTTTGATTCATCTTCCTTATTAGGATCCAAACAACAAGAATATAGTCAACTGCGATGAGAAGTTGAAACGAATTTTATTGGGGAAGCCTCAAGTTGATCTAGCTGAACTTCCTGCACTGATTAAACTGCATTTTCCCAAAGAGCCAAAATAGCTGGCAGTCTGAGATCAAGATACATATCGTTCTAGAAACTAATAGCTTCCCAACTTGCACTACAAAAATTTATAGCTTCCTTTTGTTGTAATATATTTATGGATGGTCATCTGCATGCTTGGTTGTGGCATTCAAGATAGGATTCCAGTTTGAAGTTAGGGCTATTGTTTCTTCTAATGATTTCCTTTTTCTTATAAGTTTTTTGTTTTTTTTATCTTGTTCTGTTTTATTATTTTGTTTATGTCAATTTGCTGAATATTCTTTGAATTATGGAGTAAGACAGAGAGAATCCATGAAATGAAATTATTTTCTCAATGTTTCAGTTAGTTCTTTTCGGTTCTGCATATGGTAACTGCTAAGATATATGCCTGGTGCCTGTTGCCACTGGTAGGTTTTTGCCTTGCCTTAATTTCTTCAAGAAAATATAAAATTGAATAATTGATTTATGTGAAACAGTCTGAAATGCTATTGCTTTTGCAAAACATATCAAACAATACATTTGTCTCCCTGATTAGGTCATATTACCATTGATTATTGGTTTACAATACAGACTTGTAATCGGTAAAACCAATTAAAACATAAAGAATACACGGATAGAACTATAATTGTTACACTAAGAACATCATATTTTGTCATTGTTACAGAAACTGAGCTAAGAAGTTTTTAACTACATAATCAGCAACAACCTTATTTGTTCTTTCTGTAGGGTGAAAGGCATCCCAAAATACATATTTATTTGCATCTGAGCATGTAAGAGGGTTTCTTCTGTTACACATGTAACCCATTTCAAACAATCCGGTTCCGCAGCATGCTGTTACTGCATTTTCAAACCCTGCAAATAGGAATAATTGCCGAAAACATGAGCTGCACCTAAATTTATTTGGTAAATTAGGTCTAGGATTAATGGCCTAGGGATTTGTATAGAGTTATTGACATCAGTATGCTCTGTTTGTGCGGAAAGGAACTTACCATAAGAACTTGGATTCTCAATTATTTTGGAGAGAATATCATATAGGTTTGAAAGAACAATTTTGATCTCAGGTAGCTTCTTATTCAGCTCAATAACTGTTTCGTTTAACTTTTCATTAAAATCCTTTGCCACATTATTGTATTCTTCAATGCAAACACTTCCGAAAAATATATTAGTGCTCCTCTCCAATGGCAAGCACCCCATTGGAGGAAGGCCACTTATGCATATCTTCCGAGCTCCAAGATTATGAAGTTTGGTGAGAAAATCTCTTGCAATTCCCACAAGAAAACCTTGGTACGCCATGACTGAAAACTGCTCTGATCTGTTTGAAAGTAGATAGTAGTTCTCCAAGAAATCATTTGTTCCTAAGCTTACAATGTAGAGTGATTCCCTTAGAAGTTCGTTAGCCTTATCATCTCCTAGATGGCCTCTAAGCTTCTCCTGGTATTCTTTATAGTACTCCAATTCCTTCCAAAGTGGTATTACAGACTGCAAGTCCATTACGAATGAAGAAAATAAGAATAAGAATACTTTTAGAATTTAAGACATAATTGAAATTGCTCTTTAATTTCTGCATTTTCGCCATTAATGCATTATTTTCTTATGTCAGTAAAGTTTTAGTGTGTTATTTACTTAGATGAATTCAACATTCTGCATATTATTTCTACTGAGTTTTAGTTATTACAACTTACAAGCACATCAGATGTAGCATTATCGTAACCAGTTCCTGCAGAGGCAAAGCAAACGCCAGTGGCGAAGTCTTTTATGTCATATGTGGGATCCAAGTATGCAGGTACTATTCCCTTGTTTCCAAAGGCTTCAGAAATGAAGTCTGTTGCTATTCGACCGTTAGAAAATCTACCAGTTGGCTTACCATCGTAGAAATCCCGACCATAAGGTGCAAAGTTACTCTTTAGTACCGTAGATATCATGTTGTTGTTGCCGGAATCCACCGTAGAGTCTCCAAACACAATGATGGCTGGAACTTTTGCATTTGCTTGAAGAATATGCAGTAGCAGATAAGATAATAAGAAACAAAGCATTGGAGCAGCACTTCCCATTGCTAGCTACAACTGAAGTTAGTGTTTATATTACAAGTAGCTTAGAAATGGTTGGTGAAATTGGTATGAATGGTTATTTCGAATGAAAACAGGCTAATTTGTTGAGACTTTTAATTGCTAGATCAGCGGGTGGGTGGGATTTGTATTGAATTCAGCTCAACTAGAATAATGGTGGAGTGGCTTTATTTCAAAACTGCCATTTACTTTTGATATATATATGAATGGATGGTAATTATGCAGAGGGAATATTTACTTCAATTGGAAGTTTGAAGAATTTATTTCTCAAAAGAATACCCATTTTGTCCTGTATATCACACTTTGCATTAGTACTTAGACCCACGTGTCAAACTGTCATTGTAACTTTTAAATTTTCTGTACAGAACTTCTTAAAGACAAAAAATGAGCAAAGTGTTAAGCTTGAAGAAGAAAAGGAATTCATGGTTTTGTAACGTTTGAGAGATTGCAGTTGCAGTATTAGCTGTTGGGTTGCAAGTGAAGAAATTAGGGGTTTGGTTTCTTCTTTTGATTCACTTATAAGAAAACGTGATATAGGAATTCATGTCCATTATTGATTGTTAGGCTTAGTTCAATTTTGAAGTAACTCAACAAGAAGGAAAGGTGCTTATGTATTTCTGAATGTAGGCAACTAAAGTAGATTTACATGCTCAAATATGGGATCAAAGTTAAGAACACTTTCATTGTTTTCAACAGATCAAATTCCTCGGTTTTTTCTGCCTGCTAACCAATTGCTGATTTTAATTTGGTTAGAAAAGGGAATTTAGGAAAACAGTACTTTTTACATTTTAATTTTATTAAGTAAATGTGGGTAAATACATTTCAACAATTCACTTTTAATTCACCGGTGGCAAAAATTCACAATTCAAGCTTGACCCTTAGGGTTGAGCATTCAGTTGGCCAATTTCTCAAATTGGGTAATTCGGCTGAATCGGTCAGAACGGGTAGGTCAAAAAAATTTTCAAAATAAATTCGGACAAAAAAATTAGAAATTTTATTAATTCAAAATTAATCAGGCAGAAGTATTTTTCCTGGCCAAATTAGCCATGTTATAGCTTATTCTTATCCTCTTATTCATTAACACTCGCTCAAACGTGTTTGCCCTTACCAAATTCCATCTTCTCTTTTTTTTTTTTTTTTGATAAAAAAAAATATTCCATCTTCTCCATAACTTTTTCTAACCAAACAGCCGCCTCTCCTCCTCACTCACCCGCCCCTCGTCCTCACTCACCAGTCTCTGGCTTTCACTTCCCAATTTGCAAAGGAAGCAAATAAGAAGCTTGTCCTCTGAGACTTTTTGTTGAATGAAATCTTTAAGAGCCTTATTAGAGCACCTGCTGCAATTGCATCAAATTATACAAATAACAAAGAAAATGAGAGCTTTACAACTTCAAGTCCTCTCACGCTTTTAAGTGCATCAAACGAAATGACAAATGTAAATTGCAATTCATTCGATTTTTATTAATTAATAACTAAAATACATTACAAAAATTAACTTGCTTTCCTATACAACTTAAGTAAACAATGATCCTACACTACCTAACACTGCACTTATCATTTTCAATATGATAAATATGCAAAAGATACCGTCATTCCAATTTAAATCACTCCACTACTAACCCAACTCACAAAAATTAAAATACAAACCTGTTGGTCCCTTTGCAACTAGGGGGTGAATTAGTGGCCTTCTAAAAATCTAAGGGCGGAATTTGGTGGATAATGACAGAAGGATTTTATAGTGGTTCGGCACTAACTCTCGCTTACGTCCACTTCTCCGATTCTCCTTAGAATCGGGGTCCACTAATAACAAAATATTACAAGAAGTTTTACAAGTTCACCTCAAACTTGGAGTTTATAACTCACCCTGAACTTTACAAACACACACACACACACTAGAGTTTAAAGCTCACTCTAAAAACTAAACAACTAACAAGGTTGAGTTTAATGCTCACCCAACTAACAAACACTCAAAATTAATTACAAATTTAAATGAAGTAGAAATGAATGAGGTTGTTGAAGTATTGAATGCTCAGTAGTTGTGTAACCTCATAAATTCTCTGTAAGAGTGGGTATTTATAGCCACAATCAATAAACTAGCTGTTGGACTTGAGAAATAAAAGTTTACTTTGTGTTCCTTCGTTAGTGTCGCGAGTGCGACCTCTCACATAAGTTTCTCAATGGACTTCCAACGGATACCTATTACTCCAGTTTTTCACTTAATACTATCGATGTTGGCTCTAACATTGGCCTTGTCGCTTGCGCAATGAGGCTATTGCGTGCGTGACCTAGTGGTTATTTCTTGTAACTGCCAACTTGATGTTCATGTCGCATGCAAGAAGGTTGATCGCAAGAGAAGCAAAGGCTGAAGGAAAATTCTTGGGCGTTGAGTCACGACACATGGTTGCGAGAGAAGCAGCGTCTGAAGAAATTTTATAAGCCTTAAGTCACGAGCACGAAGCTTGGTCGCAAGAGAAGCAGCGCCAGGAGGAATTTTATGAGCCTTGAGTCCTGAGTGCGAAACCTGGACGTGAGAGTAGCAGAACTGATGAATGAAGTCTAAAGATCGAGTCGCGAGCGTGAAGCACTGGTCGCATGCGCGACGCTTATGCCAGATCAAGACTTCAGTTCTTTTTGCAGCTGTTTGGACTTGACTTACTTGGGCTATATTGTAATAAACTGAAACAATATTTTATAACTTGAAACAATATTAGTAACTTCACAATTTCAAGTATGTTTGTTAAATATTTAAAACTTGAGATTTTAGTACCCTAGGAACAACAAAACTATTCAAAAGGTAAGTAGCATATTCCTTTTTGTTGCCTCCATCTTTATTTGAATTGTTCACCTCTATTTGAAACAAAGTAATAAAATCAGTCTCACCTAATAACAATTTTTTGAAGGTATCCCCACTCTTCTATCAGAATCAATACTCCAAATTTCTCGAGGCTTGCACCAGTATAAAAAGTTTCTATTTTTATTCTTTGGCAATATCAAAATGAGGCTTAGGGTTTTTTCTGCTCTCTAAAATCTTACTACACACTTTATCCTCGACATGAAATCTTCCTTCCCACATAACATTTGTCCTTATCGAAGTCATTCTCCATTAATAACTTGTTCTTCAATCGTTCATGGCAGCCACCAATCTCATCGAATTCTATTTTTATTTGAAATAGAAAAATTTTTATTCCCTTTTATTTCATGCTCCAACTTTAAAACACATAAAAAGGGCAATTGTGTATTTATAAAATTGTTATCTCTCATTAAAATTTATTCTTCCATTATAATTGACGAAAATTTTGGATAGAAGGATGTGTACGAGAGTTAATTCAATTGTGAGAGGGGTTTTAATGGGTTATTATAAATTGAGCTCCTTATTACCTGGCTTTTTTAAAACCTAGGGGCGAATTAATATTAACCTTATTTGTTAAACAAAACTTATAAATACCCACCACCCGATTTAACCTTATTTGTTAAACAAAACCTATAAATAACCTTATTATAAATTAAAGCACTGGTCGCGTGTGCGACGCTTATGCCAGATCAAGACTTTAGTTCTTTTTGCAGCTATTTGGACTTGACTTACTTGGGCTATATTGTAATAAATTGAAACAATATTTTATAACTTGAAACAATATTAGTAACTTCACAATTTCAAGTATGTTTGTTAAATATTTAAAACTTGAGATTTTGGTACCCTAGGAACAACAAAACCATTCAAAAGGTAAGTAGCATGTTCCTTTTTGTTGCCTCCATCTTTATTTGAATTGTTCACCTTTATTTGAAACAAAGTAATAAAATCAGTCTCACTTAATAACAATTTTTTGAAGGTATCCTCACTCTTCTATCAGAATCAATACTCCAAATTTCTCGAGGCTTGCACCAGCATAAAAAGTTTTTATTTTTATTCTTTGGCAATATCAGAATGAGGCTTAGGGTTTTTTCTACTCTCTAAAATCTTACTACACACTTTATCCTCGACATGAAATCTTCCTTCCCACATAACATTTGTCCTTATCGAAGTCATTCTCCATTAATAACTGGTTCTTCAATCGTCCATTGCAGCCACCAATCTCGTCGAATTCTATTTTTATTTGAAATAGAAAATTTTTTATTCCTTTTTATTTCATGCTCCAACTTTAAAACACATAAAAAGGGCAATTGTGTATTTATAAAATTGTTATCTCTCATTAAAATTTATTCTTCCGTTATAATTGACGAAAATTTTGGATAGAAGGATGTGTACGAGAGTTAATTCAATTGTGAGAAGGGTTTTAATGGATTATTATAAATTGAGCTCCTTATTACCTGGCTTTTTTAAAACCTAGGGGTGAATTAATATTAACATTATTTGTTAAACAAAACCTATAAATACCCACCACCCGATTTGCTTCGCATTTTACCTGACCCGTTACAGGGTGAATGCAAGTGAGGCGGGGAGGGGTTCTGAACTTTCTATAAATATTCAACTATTTTGTCCTTGCAATTTATCATATTTAACTATTTTATTCCTGCATTTTTTGAATAGTCTGTTTTGTCTCTCTATTTTACTTCTGGTACAATAAAAAGTTCCTCTATCTATTTTTTCATTATTTGCTATGTGAATTGCATGGTTAAAACCAGTTTGAGGATTAAACAGAAAATTATCAATAAATTCCGAAAGAAAAATAAACTTAAGGGACTAAAATGTAATTTTAGTTTAAAGTTCATCTTTTTCCTTAAGCAAAATCGAAAACTTGGCTTCATCGCCGCCTCTACCGTTGTGTTTCAGCCAAATCAAGGCAACCAAGAGTTAGCCCATACGTCGGTGACCATTGTGCTTCCACCAACATTGAAAATCGGCAGCTAGAGTAGAGAAAAATCGCGAAAAGAAACTCATAAATCTCATAACCGTCAACGAACAACCCATCAATTTAAAGGACTTCTGGTGGTCAGTTGGATGATCGAAGGCAAAAAATAGAGCACTCAACAGAAGAGAAATCATTTGGTACCCTTGGAGTCGTTATTGTTGGTCAGAGAGGAAAATACATGTCGGTCATGGATATGAGTCGCACGTTTTAAAACTTACAAATTTAAAAATCATTATTTTTCGGTGATCAGATGAAAAAGGTAAGATCATATTATAATTCCTCTCAGTGAGAGCTATTTGGTTGATTTGGTTGCCGAAATTCAAAAATTAGTTTGTGAAATGGTAAATTTCACAATTAGTTCTCCTATAATTCCAGGAGTTTGAGGAAGAAGATGGTAAATTCATTTTTGGCATTCAAACTTCAATCTTATGATGAAAAAGCTTGAAAAAAGTTAGAGGGACTTTTTAGTATAACATAAGTAAAATAGAGAGACTAAACAAACTTTTTGAAAAAATTACATGAATAAAATAGTTATTTTTTCCAACAATAAAGCAGGAATAAAATAGTTAAATATGATGAAATGCAAAAATAAAATAAAATAGTAAGTTTTCCAACAAATAAAGTGAGGTCATATGTTAATATTATAGAAAGGGAAATTGTAATAGATGCCACAAAAATAAAGTTTGGTTTAAGTAAATAGCACTTTTATACTTTTCATAGTTTTATGGCGATTCTTATTGTTATTTTACCTTATTGTCCTTACTGAATATATTAAGATTTGTATTTTTCTAAACTAGCTCCTAGTATATAAATTTATTTTCTTTTATTTTTTGAAGTACCGCCTGCATCAGCACCACCGTCGTGGCACTGCCGGCGATCGGAAAATAAATTTATTTTCTTTTATTTTCCTTCCAGTCACCGCCATCTCCTGTCGCCAGGCCCGAAAAATAAATTTATTTCTTTTTATTTCCTTCCACTTTTGGCCACCATTCATCGAAAAATAATTATTTTCTTCCACCGTCACCCATAACCATCGGTAAATAAATTTATTTTTGTAAGCATCCTTTATATTTGGTACACCTCAAAGGGTGTGGTTACCCTATACTTAGTCTGAGGGGATGTCACCCTCGCCTGGACTTAGGGTAAGATCGCTTTTACTCAGTCCATGAGAGAGGTTGCTTGTGTTTGGGCAAGGGAGGAGGTCGCCTTCGTGACATTGACCTCTCTACCAGGCCAAGCTGCTAGATCTCGAATTCAAGGGACCCGATGAATCCAATTACACGAGAGATTTTTGGGGCTTCATCACCTCAGACTCTCAATAAAAGGCCTTTGTTAGGCACTAGTCAGGGCTAACGAGACTTTTAGGTTTTTATTGGTGCAGTGAGCATGGACGAAAGTTATTAGTCGATCTTCAGGTCATTTACCATAACAAAACTATACATACAGGGGAGTATAGATGTGCTCAAGGCGATGAGGACTAATAACCTATGAGTTCTTACTTCCCTACACCCCTTCCCCAGAGGGCAAGCACCTCACTACCTTTGGGAACATGACCCATTCCACCCTCATATACCCCATCTTCAAACGTAATGTATAGACCCTCCGAGGATAATACCTTTATTGTAGGGGTTGACATACCACAGTCCTACTAGCTCAACCCGCTTACAACTTTTGCCCTAAATACTTCACACTTTACCATAGCCATGACTTCAAACCTAACTTCTTCCCAACTTTACACCCAAGAGAGTTACGTAGTGTAACACCCCAGATCCAACTTACGAATAAGATAGACTGAGGTGCTACAACCATTCTAACTATGTTAACCACTAAGTAAAGACATACATTTATATACATTCATTTAAACTTACATCAGAGTTCTTTTATTTATTTTACAGTCATTCTAGATAATATGTTACATATAGTTAAAGTAGTATTAATTTTACTATACATGCCAAATATTTACAAAGACTTATGCCGCAACACGTACTGGGTAGATTCTCAGTGAATGCCACGAACTGCTATCTTCTGTCTACTGACCTGCGAGTTACAAAAACAACTCGCTGAGCAATCTATTGCCTAGTGGGTACAAATATACATATATATTTAAATAAATACTTTCTAAAGACAGTTGACGAGTTCATTTCGTAAAAGTAAATCTATACATATTTTAAAATCATGAAATCAACTTGTGCAAAAATGAAATCAAATAAAAGTAATCATTTTTCAACAATTTAAATTTACCGTTCGCTCTACTAGTATTATCAAACACCAAAGATAAGACTAGGGTTACAATTCGGATATAGATCGCTACTATTCACGAATTGTTTATAATTATAGTTCAATTCGGATATAGATCGCAGCTATTCATGAATTGAATTCATGTATAAATCTTTAGAGGAGTCGGAGATCGCTGCTATGTCCTTATATCAATTCATTTCACATACTTCATTTAATTTTATGCACTGCGCAAGATTTTTCTAATCATATGTCGTAACATATTCTTATCTCTAGGTGAATTAAACCAAGTAGAGCATAAAACAATTCAACTCACAATAATAATTTCTCAACAATCTTTCTCATTCAATTCAAATTTCCATTTCACAATTAATTACATTTAATAATAAAATTCAATTCTCATGCTTCAAAAATAATAATCATTGAGAAATAAATAAATCTCAGTTAAACATAATTCAATCAAAATAATATTGAAAATCTCATGTAAATATAATTCTACTTTTATCACGCCGGTAACTTTACGCCTGCGAATACCACTTCGGTGTTAAAAGTTCATCAAAAATCATATTATAAGTCGAACACACATTCGAGTTCTACACAAAATCAGTTATTTAATAAAATCATACATTTAGAATATTAATCAAATAATTTAAAATGAAATTCAATAAATTAAAACAAAATCAGTTTGAATACTTTAAAAATAATAGTACCAAACTAGATTGACAACTCGAAATCTGCTAAAATCTTTAATTTCTTCTTCTTTTCCTACTGTCCAGAACCTATTATTAGGCATAAAATATTTTTAATGCCCTATAAAAATTATTCCAAGCTTCCTATAATTTAATTTCTCAAAATAAATCTCAAATTATCAAAATATTCCTCTGCTGGGCCTATTTGAAATACAAAATAAACTTCAGCGGTTAAAAATATAGGCGGATGAGCTTACTTGAAAATAGAGGGAAACTTCTAGGGGTCACGCCGTAATTACTTAAATCTCCAAGCACCGAAGGCGTAATTCGCTGCTTCACTAGAAACGACACCATTCCACTAACTCCAAAACACTACCGTTTAAGTCAAAACACACACTGTCTCTGCGTTTGGATCTCCTTCTTTGCCCGATGGGTCTGCTACTGGGTATTTGGAGCTCCACCAACCCGAAAGGCCTAATAGCTTTTCTGACGTCCTCCGGTGACAAGGTGGCTACCTATCTCCTCCTCGTCTCGTCGCCGTTCTGTTTCCAGTCTCAGTTTGGTCAAAAAGTTACCGTAGCTGCAAGATACGATCGGGTTTTGCTTCGGGTTGCCCAAACGCCCGACTGATGGTCCAATCGGTTTTCAACCCTTCGATAATAAGTCTCCGGATTTCTTGCTCCAGACCAATTCTAATTGATCCAAGGATTCGTTTCCCGGCCTCAGATTGTAGGTTTGATAGAGGAATTGCAAAATGTCAAATTTGAATTTTTTCCTATACTTTTCTTTCATTTTCTGACTTCAAACCCAGCTTCTGTTCACTACCAATTCCTTATTTTCCCCTTAGCTTCTCAAGTTGCTCTCAATCAATTACTCAAACATCAACACCAGTTGCTAAGTTGAAGAAATTTTTATTAAGAGAATTTCTGCTTCTCATTTTGTTCAACTGAAAAGAGAATAAGAAGGTATACATTCAAGTTTCACTTCTATGCCTCTGAATTCCCATTACTTGCCATGTGAAATGCTCACAAAAATCTCTGTATGCCACCTCTCACCTTCATTTTGCCACCATAGCCCATACATTTGCCACCTTTCAATAACTTCTGCCACTTAACAACTTTTGCTGCCAGCAATAAATTCCACTCTCTCTAAATTTCTACATGTGTTGTTCAATTTTTCCCTTCTCACGCTTTAGTCCATAGTTAAAAAAAATATTTTCAATCAAATCCTTAATATTCACACTCTAGTCCTTGATTTCTTTTTAAGTTTCCAATTACATCCTTACGACACCGTTAAATCCCGTTAATTAAATTTTCGGATGTGACACGTAGTTTGCTCGATTAGATCTACAATAGAATTTCAAACTAGCCAATCTTAATTAGGGGCAGCTACTTGTTCCCCCACCATCTCTAGCCGTAAGGGCATGAGGGGGCGGAGGTCAATCGATGATTAAGCACATAGATTGGGAGGACAACAGAAGAAGAATGAAAGAGAATAAGGGGAGAGATGTGGAAGTAAAAACATTAGGAGAAGAGAGAGGTCGGGAGTTCAGTAGAGGTCACCCTGACTATAGATGTCGCTCAAAAAGGAATGAGAGAGAGAAAGGTCCCTTCGAGGTCGTGAATAAGAGGGTCATGGTAGAAGTAGTCAGTATGATGATAGCAGAAATAACAACTATATGATAGATAGAGTGAGCTACTATTGTGCCTATCATAAATCAAGAAGACACAACACTGATAAGTGTATGGCTTGGATTGTAACACCCCTTACCCCGACCATTTGCAGCCGAACTAAGAAGTGCCACATTACATAATTCATATTCTGTCTACTTAAATTACAATAATAAGGGTATTTTTTTTTATCTTCTATTTACCCTAACTTTGCATGTGCTGACTTCACCTTCACAGTATATGCCAGTCTAAGTTCTTCGGGCCAATTTGCTATTTATCAGTTCCTGTTTCTTTCACATCTTTCGGAGACCTACAAGTTCAGGATTAACCAAACTTGCTGAGCTATTACGCTCAGTGGATACTTTAACTAATATAAAGCATAAATAATTTAAATGCACATGCATAATTT
>CATIWJ010216208.1:0-13222 GCA_949640765.1 Croton laevigatus | reverse complement strand
AGTTTACTGGTCGCAACGACGCGTAACGGAATTTTCAGAAAACGTACGTATAAAAAGATATAAGGGCATTTTGGTAAATTCTGAGAAAGACAAGGACTAAAATGGAATTTCTCCAAAAATGGTATTAAACCTTGAAAATATATTAAATATGAAGTTTTGAGGTTAAATAGATCATAACGGTGAAATTACAGTAGTTTCCAGAATTACATGTACGGAGAATTCCGCTAAAACACGAAAACTCGACTCGCGTAGAACCTATAAATTTAATCTGAAATTCGGACCCAAGATGGGTTAATTTGCAAACGTGTAAAACACAAAAGTTGTTCCTTTATGTGTTAGTTAGACGTAGAAATAAGAACCGTCTAATTTGGATTTATACAGACAAAATTATGACTAAATTAGTAGACAGTGCGCAGGCTGCCAAGGCAATGCGACGGGACCCGACGGAAAACGACGTCAAATATTATCTATAGCTCGGATTAACCCGAAATTTGAATATGACATATATTTAGGTGTCTAGGTTCATTTGGCACAAGAATTATTGAATTTGGAGTAGTATGTAAAAATTTATAAATGAAGAGCGGCAACTAGACCAAGTGAGGACCTTAGAAGGACTTAATGAAAATATGTTGTCAAATGAAAGGGGTTATTTGAGAAAGGTTAGTACTTGAAGAATGTTCTTGTTTATTAAGGAAATTTTGGAGAGCTTGACACATTGCAAGATCATGACTCTTGAAAATATATTAGTTTGAATAATTAATAGTCGTTGGATAAAAAAAAGAAAAGAGAAAAGAACCAATCAAAGAAGGCCACACTTCCCTTCTTGAACTTTCAAGACAAACCCAAAGGAGGTTAAATGAAATCCTCTTCATTTTCGGCTAAGAGCAGCCAGCTCACATAAGGAAAAGAAAGAAAGAAAACTAAAAAGGAGAGGAGAGAAGAGAGAAGGGAAAACCAAAAGAGAAAGAAGAAGAAGAAGAAGAAGAAGAAGAAGAAGAAGAAGGAAAAATTCATGTAAGTGTCTTCCTCTTATCAATTTTATGTTTATCTACTTAATTTGATGAAGAATCAAATCTGAAAATTTTAGGGTTTTGGTTATAAATGATAGAATAAATAAGATGTGATGAATTAATAGATAAAAAAAACTGAAATTATAATTCTGGCATATTCTTGGGGTTAGATTCGAATAGAATTTCGAACATGATAGGGTCGGAATTTGGGAAACTCATAAAAGTGAAAGTTGTAGTTTTATGTCTTAGCTAAAAATAGAAACCAGGACCACCCTATTTGGACTTGTAGAACGGAAGTTATGGCAAGAATACTGGCCGGCGTGCAGGCTGTCGTGACCAGTGAGGGCAACAGGGCAGACTGGAATTTCAATAAATTATTTGACCATGATAGAAATAGAATTTAAGGAAGTTCAAAACATGAAAGTTGTAGATTTATATATCTAGTTTATAGCTGTAAAACAGTTTGGGCAGAAACTAAATAAATAGGAAGATATACTTGAAAAACCAAAGGTGGTGCAAGTCTGAAATCAGAAGTAGGCAGAACTGAAGTATGAATTTGGTTAGTAATTTGACTAAGTTAACAATATAATTTGAGATAGAGGTAAAAATAAAAGATGTTCCCCTATTTGTTAGAAAACTATAGAGACTAGAAGAAACCTGATTGGACTAATAATGAAGAAGATATGACTGAAATAGTAAAGGGTGTGCAGACTGAAACTTAGAACCAAGACAGAACTAAACCTGTGACTTTAGCTTACAATTTGAATATGTTAATGACATAATTAGATATTATGGTAGAAGACAATATTGTGTATAAACATGTTATCTAACTAGAAAATTAATAATCACTTGATTTAGATATTAAATGAAGAAGTTGTGATTAAATTACTAAGCTATGCGCACATGTAAATAAATAATTGGCAAGGGAAAATGAATGAACATTTGAGATATGGTGTGTTGATTATAGAAGTGTTTATTTTCGATTTATATGAGGAGTGAGGGTATAAGGATAGTTTTCCGAAGTGTTTAGGTTATTTTCTTTGCAGGATTCAGTGCATAGTAGTAGGGACTATTCATTTAGTCGTTGTTACTATTCACGGGTTGTCCGTTCCTAGGCGGAACTCTGGCGAAATTTCCATAGAAATAGACCTAGAATTTGGCTAAGTAAAATTGAAGTATATTTGACAAAGTGCAAATTAACCTAATTATTAGACAAGACCTATAAGACATAACCCCATTACTTTGAACCTCATATGTATTATAGTTACAATCTAGCATGTCCAGTAGCTTACAGAAAATACATTATACAGAATGTTATGAAATGTTCACATAAACGTAGAATCGGTAGAACACTATTCATTTGGTAAAATACTATTTAATAATGAATATATGAAAAATATGAACGTATAAGAATAACCTGGTAGTGTTAAAGTAGTAAGTAAAAGTAAGAAAAAGGAGCTATGAGTATCTAACGAACATACGTAAACATGGAAGTCATAAATAGAGTACGCATAATAATATATGAGATTGAATAAGGAACAAAATAAAATTGTGATTATACTTGTTAAGCTAGATTACGAGGAGATAATGTAATCGGACAAAGGGCACGGAAAGCAACTGACGAATAAATCATCATCGAATCAGGTTTGCACTTTGCTTTTATTTACTGCATTTTTATATGTATGAGCAATGATGTGAACAAGTGATGCTTTGTTTGCATTGCTGTACTATTATTTGATACACGTGCTATCTGTAAATAATTAATATGTCAAATTGAACTAAGTGAAAGTAAAGTACACACTAAGCATAATGCTTAGCAAGTTTAGTGTCTGCTAAACTTGTAGGATCACGGAAAGACGTAAGGACAACCAGAATAGCCGAATCAAGTCAGGCTCACCAGAGACATCTCTTCACCTAGTATGGATATTCTGCGCAATAAAAGTCAAAAGTCAGAACAGAAAACATCATAAAGAAGAAAAAAATTTCTCAGGTAATGTTCTGTATACCAGTACACATCAGTTGTGACACTCTTAGCTCGGCTAGTAACTAGTCGGGTTAAGGGGTGTTACAAAACCTCTACTAAACCGAACTTCAACCTACGATTTTAAACATTAAACTCACTGAGCAAACTTTGCTCAGTGGGTACTTTAGTTGAAGTATATAAAAACCAAGCAAAACATTATTTGGAAATATTTAAAACAAGGCATAGTGGAAAACGATGTTAAGTAAATAAAAAAATATCTTAAGATAAGGTAAACAAGTTAAGATGTAAATAACAAATATTATAAAATCAATGTAAGCATGTAAGGGTTCAACCAATGTCTTTGCCTTGCTCTAGTTGCACTTGTTAGAACTAAGGATAAGGTTATGGGTGTGTATAACCCCTTTATAGACTATATCGCCTAAACAATACGCGTATAGCCCCTTAATAGACTATATCGCTCAAACAATTAGCGTATAGCCCCTTTATAGACTATACCGCTTTAATAATATGCGTATAATGATATGCTTCCGAGCAACTACACTTTAAACCGATTGGCAAGTGCACCTATCGTTCCGTAGTATAGTTATCGGAGTACCGAGTGTCGTATCCATATGGACTATTGATTACTAGTACTACCCCTCTCTCTATTATCTAACCGATAAAATTTTAGTGTTTGAAAATAATTAAAAGCAAATAAAATAATTTAACGTGACAAGCAACAAAAATCACTTTGAGAAACGGAAGAAAACACAGTTTAATAAGCAGAAATACAAGTAGTGTCTGGACTTTGAATCCCCCAAAGACTTCTCCCTGAACTCGACTCATTCGATTAACTGACTATTATTTTTGTTGGATCGTGAAAATTCCTAAATTATATTAACTACTCTCTCCAGCTAGCTAACGTCTAATCCTAGGTTGATTAATTGAACTCTCGTTCTAATTAAAACCCCTAGTCTCGCATTAAACTGTTTTGTGAATTCCCAGTATTGGGTTTAACCCCAATCCAGAGGATTTATGTCGACCTATCTCTAGGTTTGCATGTAACTCCTTTTAATTGCGGGTGTTCTATTTACGACAGGTTTTCTCAAACTCAAATCACAAAAACAAAATTAAACTAATAATGCCGGTAGAGATTAATTTAATTAATTTAAACCATAATTAAATCTCAACGAATAAATAAAAAATCAATTAACCAGACAATTCAAATTATAGAATCAATCAAACATAGGGTTCATTGTAATCCAGACACTAATAGAAAATTAGTTCCTTATCATTATTACAATCTCAATGCAATCAATCAGAGAATGGCAACAGAACAAAGATATGATTATAATTCCAGCAAAATCAAATGAGCAAAATAACAGAAAATTCAAGAACAATATTGAACTAACAGTCCTCTGCTTGAAAATCAATTCTCTTGCTCTGATCTTTCCCCGTAACGCACCTGATTCTGCAATGGCCAAAGTGGTGCCGTTTCAAAATTTCTTCAGCCGGTTTTGCTCAATCGCAACTGCGACTGTTCACTCGTTCGATTCTCAAAGTGGAAACTAAAATCGCTGCAGCTTTCCTATTTTCCGATGGTCTCCTCCTTCCTTCGGTCTGTGTTCTCATCCTCAAACCTCTCTCTGTGTATACTGTTCTTCGTTCCAAGTTCTCTCTCTGTGTATTCGTTAATTTTCTTCTCTGATTTCCCGATACTCTCTCTCCTCGAAATCAGTCTCTAAAATTGTTTTTCAAATCTCCCTCTGGTTTACAGTTCTCGATCTCTCTCTCAACTGTTCTCTCTATTTCTCTTTTTCGATGGGTCTCCTTCATATCTATATCTATTTCCCTCTTTTATTCCCCTTCTTTTTTCTTTCCGTATCAAGCTCCCTATTTGATTTTCGAAAATCAAATTCAAATCGCCAAATCCTCCTTCAAATTCGGTAATCTCATCTTCGAAATCATTTCTAAATTGTGTTTCAATCTTCTTCCACCTGCTTCTTCTGTTTCCGAAAAATGACGCGTTTCACTACCTTGGAGTTTTATTATCAAAAGTTGCGTTGCCAGCTCATCTTTCCTTGTCCAAAACGACGAGCAGCAACCTCACTAGGCTCAGTATTCCCAAAAATAAAACTCAGCATTGCAATTTAACTTCAAAACCTCAAAATGCCATTTCCCTCAGCATAAAACGCACGCTGCCTTCTGATAAATGAAGTGCTGCGTTTTGCACCTCATAACACAACTCCTTTTTAGTACAACTTCCTTAAACGCTTAAAATCAAGCACAGCTCCATTCTTTTAGACAAGATTTCATTCCTTTCGATAATATTACTCGATTATGACCTGACAAATTAAAAATAAAAGGATAAGTGCTCAAAAGACAGATTAATCAATAAATATAATCAAAATTAAGTACTAATTTCCATATAAAAATATATATATATTTACAGCACTTATCATATAGCCCCTTTATAGACTATATCCCTTATAATCTATCATATCATAATCATTACAATTACATTATCACAGATTTACCCCTACGATGCATCGTATCCTTATCACTAAGGTTCTAGTCTTAGCCACGATGAGCATTTAACGGTTCAATCTCATTCTTATTTCATTTCACATTCACATAACTCAACATATTTATATTTATCTCATCTTTCCATCTTTCATATGTATTTAATATCATATAGTGCTTTCCTTGATGTTTCAAAACCATTAAACATTTAACAAAATCAAATGCATTTCATTTGAATGAAAAATAGTATTTCTGGGCTTTGTCGCGCATGAGACACACTAGTCACGAGCGAGACGATCTGTAGCAAGTATGTCATGATCAAGACAGCTGAGAGAAACCATTTTGGGCAAAACTGAGCATGGGTCACGACCACGACACAGGAGTCGCGACACGTCTAGAGCTGATGACGCTCTGATTTTCAGACTGCACGTCTTTCACTATTTTGGCCATAACTTTCGATTGACAAATCCAAATGAGGTGATTCAAAAAGCATTAGAAAGCTAACATCCGTGGCTACAAAAATGTCTTTTATGAATTTTTCAAATAACATCGTTTCAATGAGAAAAATTGTGATGAATGAAGATAACAAAACATAACATAAACAAAATCCATATTTTTAAGCACAAACTTGTGAAAATGTTAATATCAACCTATTTTCTCAACACATAGCATGTAGTAACTCTTAAAATACAAAATCAAATTCAAGAAAATGCATGTTGTCAGTTAAGAGCACCAAACCTTAGATTTTGAGCTTCTCCCACTAGCTAGGCAACTCTTTTGCCTTTATCAGCTCCTTTCTCTTCTTGTATTCCTATAAAAACACATACATTTAGCCTTTACTTAAGGGCCAAACCAAAACCCTAACATACTACTCTTAGGGTTTCCATTTTATATCCCATCTCAACCTATTATGATATTTCCTTATTAGACCTATCATTCTAAGTAAGAGATACTCTAAATCTCTTTACCTTTCAATCTAATTACTTCGCCCTACATTCGACTAGAAATGAAAAGCCAACTACATTATCTTACTCTTACCTTTATATTATCTTTTTCCTTAATATCCTTAGGCGTCAAGACTTAAAGATATCCCCTTTTGTCTTGATGATTTGGCCGGCCCTTATGGATGTGAGGAGGGGATGAAGAGAATGGAAGTGAGAAAGATGTTTGGGAAAATGAAATAAGAGAGAGGGAGGGTACGGGTAGTTTGGAAAAAGAAGAATGGAGAGTTCTAGACTTGTCTAGTGATAGATATTTTCAAGTTTTATTATTATTTTATTATATTAACACATGCTTATTGATTGTTAGATGGGTGGGCCTTAGCCCACTACCAATCCCTCATCTCTTCTTCTCTCATCATATGTATATATAGCCCAATACAAAATCCCCTCTCATCCCTTTCTTTCACAAAGACCCAACTACATTTTTATGGCCTAACTTTTTACATTCCTTCATGTCTTCATCTCCTATATCCTATATGGCCCATCTTATTTTGTAGCCCAATCAATATTCAACTACCAAAATTTTCCTTAACACCCTTTCAACACTAGCACGACTCACAAGGCCTACTCCGATGCTCCTACGCATTGGGTCCGAAAACCCTGTTGAAATCACTATTTCATACAACAACCTATAAATTGCCAACTTGCTAGAGGAAAGGGCGTGACACCCCATCTCGGTTTAGTGGGAAGACCTCGAAGGGATGCTACTTTTTGACATTGGAGTGGTATTAAGTCATGTTATTTTTATGACAAATAAACAGTGTTAATTATTCTTTTCATTTCATTTCATACTTAGCCAAATTTTGAAACAATTTTTACGAAAAATTCGCCATAGCTCTGTTAATTGCTATAAATTTATACATTTTTATATGAAATTAGTGTTTAATTTTGCTAATATCAGTGATTAATTTATTTTTAATAGCACTTAATTTGTTAATTTTTATTTTACAGGTCATAATTGAGCTTTATTGCGAAAAGGAACAAAAACTAACACAAGAATGGCTGAAGAGAAGTATTTTTGGAAGAAGTTAGAAGTTTAAGAAGGTTATTAGGCATAGTATGTAGAGTCTGGAGCTAGAAAAGAAATTTTGTCCAAAACTCAATGTTAGTTTGTGTGTTGGTGCGAAGGGAAATAAATTAAGTTGTGCATTTTGATGCTTGGGCAGGTTAGGATTGCAAAGCTTGTACGCACCATTTTGAGATTCAGAAATTTTACTCAAAACGCGCGTCACACACAAGATACTAAGTTTTGAACGCTCCGTTTTGATAAGATAGAAGCTGATTCACGCTTATCCGGATACTTCTAATGAGGCATTTGGAATCAAAAGAAGAGGAGAGGCGGTTGATTTTTGGACGGCATATTTAAAAATGCAATAACTAGATTTGAGGGAAATTTGATCAATTGATTCTGGTGGGAGATGAGTTTTTGAAATTCGAAATTCAAATGGAAAAGAAATAAAGGAAGAGAGAAATCGAAGGAGAGGGAGGAGATTGATGAGAGAGAGAGTTTTATAGAGAAAAAGAGGATCCTGAGTTGGAATATCACTCTGCAATCTTAGGCACTGTCACCTCATGTGACCCTCTTGGATACATTCCCAGCAAACGTTGTCGTTGATCTGGTACCAACACTCTCTGGGATGCTTGCGGCCACAGGTATCGCAGACAGGATAGGGATAATCTCCTGTGCTGCCTACTACTGACTCTGATCCTCGGGCTCGGCCTCTGCGGTTACCTCTACCCAAACCTCCTAAGGCTCCAAGTGCACTAGCTGAAGAATGCGGTAAGCTGATCCTCTGGCAGCTCCTCTGCGCTGGCTTCAACCTCTAGACTGGGTCGAGCTACCTCCTCTGAACCTCTTTCTGGAGGACTGAACTCCTCCAAAGCTCTGGGTTTGGTCCTTCTTCTGCTGCGCCCTCTGACGCTTGTTCCTCTGGTTCATCTGCACTCTCTCAACCTCGAGTGGTCGGGACAACAACTTGGAGAACTCCGTGAACCCTATAGCTACCAACTGCACTTGTAGCTCATTGTTTAATCCATTCAGGAACTTCTGACATCTCTCTTCTTTCGTTGCCACTAGCTTCCTTCTATATTTGCTAAGGAGGGTGAACTCTTTCTCATACTCGGTAACTATCATCCTCCCTTGCTTGAGGTGGATGAACTCATCTCGCTTGGCATTCAGATAGGACACCGTGATATAGTGCTTCCGAAACTCGTTCTCGAAGAATGTCCAAGTCATCTACTCAGGGGTGACACGTTGTTGGACCGTGTCCCACCAGTTGTATGCTTCACCAGCTAAGAGTGATGTAGCACCTATCACTCGGTCTTCAGGAGCACATCTCAAATGATCTAGTGCTTGCTTAGTACTGTCTAACCAGTACTCAGCTTTCTCAGCTCCTAACTCGCGTCTTGATCTAAACTCTTTGGCTCTGTACTTGTGAAGCTTATCGATGGGTGGATGTCGATCTCTATCTGCTGCTGCTGTAGGGGCTTTCTCTGCCATTTGTTGAAACGCTTCAGCCATCCATCGTAGATACTCACTTGGGTCAGGAAACCCAACTCTAGGCATAGCCGGTGCTGGTGCAGGCTTAGGTTATACAGGAGGCTCCTGAGCTCCTGCAAGACTTTGGATTGAGGCGCGATACTCCACCTTGTCCAAAACCGCTCTCTGCGATTTGACCTCTTCTGACATCGCTACAATAAGAAGAATAAACAAATAGCAGCCAATCTCAGCACAACATAATACTTTAGACAATCCCCTAATTGGCATGTACACAAATTTTTAACTAAACATAACAAGTTCAACCTTAACATACTTTCTTACAACAAAAGTCTATTAGTCTAATTACTACTTACCATCCCAAATACATTACGTAACTTATACCAAAAGTCTATTACTTACTATTACTTCCAAACTACTCCCCAATATGAGTCGATGCCACCAAACTGATCAGAGTATGCTTCTCTTTGCTAGGATCCGGCTCAATCCAAGAATCATAATCCATCACTATCAGACGCTCAGGAATAGCTCCTGACTAACAATCTACTTGCATAGAATTTGAACCTCGGTTGGCTCTCTCTTCTTCCCAGAACTTCACCTTAGCTCTTAACTCCTGGTTCTCTTGGGTCAGTTCTCTCATCTTGTTCAGCATCTCTTGGTTCTCCTGGGTTAACTTCTTAACCCTAGCTAACACTTCTTCGATCTCCTATTGATCTACGACTACCTTAGTCTTCTTCTTCTTAGGTGTTCCATTGGAGTCGCTACTTATCTCTATCACTAGTATCTTGTCTTTACCCTTCCCTTGCTTAGCCATTTTATCTAAATAAATCACATCAAACATTAAAATGTATAACATATCATATGCTAATTCCTACCTACCCAAATATTACACTCACTCCCAATTCCTACACCTAATCCCAATTCCTACACTTAGGCATCATGCTTTTTGGGTTAATTCAATCTATCTAATCCCAGAACCGACTAAACCGATGATACCAGAAATTGTAAGAGGGCTACACATGTAACTCCCCTTCTAGACTGGTATGCGTCCAAGCAACTACGCTAAGATCGACAGGCATGTGCACCTATCACTCCTAGTATAGCTACTAGAGTGCCGAGTATCGTATCCACAGCGACTACTAATTACTAGTACTAACCCTCTCTCTATTATTTAACCGAAAAAATTTATAGTGATGAAATAATTAAAAGCAAATTAGATAAATCAAAGTGGCAAGCAATAAAAATTACTTTAAGAAATTGAGGAAAATACGATTTAACAAGCAGAAATGAAAGTAGTGTTTGGACTTTGAATCCCCCTAAGTCTTTTTTTGAACTCGACACGTTCGATTAATTGATTGTTATTTTTGTTGGACCGTAAGAATTCCTAATTTATATTAACCACTCTCTCGAGCTAGCTAACGTCTAATCCTAGGTTGATTAATTGAAATCTCTTTCTAATTAAAACCCCTAGTCATGCATTAATATGTTCTGTGAATTCCCAGTATTAGGTTTAATCCCAATCTAGAGGATTTATGTCGACCTATCTCTAGGTTTGCATGCAACACCTTTTAATTGTAGGTGTTCTATTTACAATAGGTTTTCTCAAACTCAAATCGTAAAAACAAAGTTAAATTAATAACGCTGGTTGAAACTAATTTAATCGATTTAAACCACAACTAAATCACAATGATAAATTAAGAATCAAATTAACCAGACAACTCAAATTACAGAATCAATCACAAATAGGGTTCATTGCAATTCAAACACTAATAGAAAAATTAGTTCATCATCATTATTACAGTTTCAACAAAATCAATCAAAGAATAGCAACAGAGCAAAAATATCATTGTAATTCCAGCAAAAATCAAATGAGAAAATCACAGAAAATTCAAGAATGATATTGTACTAAGAGTCCTTTGCTTGAAAATTGAATTTCTTGAACTTTATCTTCCTTATAACACACCTGGTTTAACTTTGTGCTACCTAAAATGGTGCCGTTACAGACTGCTTCAACTGGTTCGGCTTTAATTTTTATTGTTCATCGTCTTCTTTGCTTCAATTCTGATCTTCTGTTGATTTGATGATGAAGTTTGGTTCAGAATCGGAGCTCTTTTTTCGATCATTTTCTGGTCTTCTTTTTCCGGTCTCTTCCTTGATTTTGGTTCATCTTCTTAGTGAAAAACCCTGTCTCTCCTTTTCTAGTATGGTTTGCGTCCCTCTATCTCTCTCTGTGTTGCGTTTTTTTTTTCTTTCGATTTTTAGAATCAAAAATAAAAAACCTTACCAACCTGATCCTCCATCTTCATTCAATATCTGGTCTGATATCTCTGTCTCTTGTTTCTCTATGTGTTTTCAAATTTCAAATCTTCCACGAGTCGGTCGTCCCTCCTTCCCAATCTCAATTCTAGAATCGGCTTATCAATAAAATCTTCAGATCGTATTCTCCTCTCCGTAAAACACTCCACCGAAAAGCTTATCTCCCCAACCAAAACAAAGCGCTCTAGTCATAATCTTACTTTGCCATAATGCTGCGTTTCACACATCTGAGTTTTTCCTCAAACTAAAAACGCCGTGTTTCAAGACTTCACTAAACTTGAATCCAAAACGGTGAGTTTCTAAGAGCTCCTTTAAACACCTAAACGAGACTTGCTCCTACGTTTTGAGCTGCTGCTTTTAAGTGATACACAACTCACTGCTGTGTTTTTCCATATGGAAAAGAAACCCAATTAATTTCATATGGCCAGCCAAGGTATTCTTGTTCAAAACGCAAGTTTCTAATGCGTTTGGAGAACTTCCAAATAGCCCCTCTTTACAAACAGTACAAAATGGCCTCTCAAGTACAATTCAATTTCAATTACGTTCATAATTTTGCATTTCCATCCAAATCATGTCACAATATGCTATCTCCGCCCAATTTCCGTTCCTTTTTCATATATAATGCTCGATTATGACCTGCTAAGTGAAAAATAGACAAAATAAGTGCTTTAAGACCAATTAAAATCTAAATTAAGCAAAATTTCCCATAAAATATATATAAAATAAGCACTTATCAAATATCCTCAAGCAAATAAACAGGGAAATAACCAACGAGCCAGCAAAAATTGTATCCGTCGATACCTAGATTCACGACAAATAAAAACATGGCCTCAAGAATAGCCAACAATCACGCACGTAATAGCAATTAAATATGCCTACACTTTTAAAAGAAATTCAAAAATTATTTAATATGACCACAAACCAAGCCAAGATCATATGCGTGTGTGAATCAATACATAATGAAGGATAAAATGAAATCAACTATGTCGCCTCACTCTCCCACACACTATTCCAAAATCACAAACACAAAGCAATTTCGTTTTAAACATGCGAAAAAATATTTACACAAGATGATTACTATAAAATTCTTTTTTTGTCACTGCTGGTGCATTTTATGCTCCATTCCAATTTCCTTATTGGTGTTTTTTTAAGTGCGTTTTATGCTCTATCTCTACTTCCTAACTTAATTGCTACAAACTAGCTTAACGGACCACTTTACTGTGCATTTGCAGTTATTTGGCTTCCACCCTCTAAGTAAATCCTATTACCAGGAATACACATTAAGTGGTGCTTTGCATACTCATATCTTAACTCAAGCATAGAAGTAGAAATAAAGAGTCCTATGTTAAGTTACTAGTTTAGGTTCAATCAAACAAGAAACACCATTTACTAACAAATTTTATTTTATATAATAAAAAACAAGTTTAATTTAACAAAACAACTCTATATCCATAGTTCCAGACTCACCAAACTAAGCAAGAGGCGACATCAGTTTACGTTCATAATTTCCTCAAAACATACTGATTGTGTAACACCCCTTATACGCCTACCAAAGTAAACCTATAAGAGGGTTACACGTGTCTTAATATGGTATACAGAACATAAAATTTTTATTAATTTACAATTATTTCATTACAACATAGAATATATTTAATACAATTTACAATTTAGCTTTTACAAATTTTCAGTATATGCCACACTAATCTAACTTTTAGTACCTTCGATGCCAGTCCTCTAGTTTAATCCTTCTCGCCTTCTGTGACCTACAAGTTAGCAAACACTAACTTGCTGAGCTAGAAGCTCAGTGGATACTTTACTCCAATAAATGTAAATAACATACAACAATATCTCATAGCAACACAATTATCACAAGTAGCACGCAGTCATAACAATACATCACATCATCACATAA
>CATIWJ010216201.1:0-24420 GCA_949640765.1 Croton laevigatus | reverse complement strand
TTTTTTTTTTTTCATAGTTATTGGAGAAACAAACCATATATTATAGGATATTAGAATTTATTAATATACTCAATGCTTCACTTCTTATTTGTAAAATTGAGAGAGTTTAGCTATATTTCAATTTGAGGTTTAAAATATCTTAGAAGTGACAAAATGGAGGATGTGAAAAATGTATAAATATATAGTAGTAGTTTTAATATAGAAAAATGAAGGGAAAAAAAAAAAAGAGCAGGCATTAAATAGGAGGGCCACATGAGATAGACGTAACAATGCAGAAGATGCAGTGAATAATAATAACAAAAGACATGAGAATTAGGGTTTTTTAAAAGAGAGAGACAAAAGGAAGAGTCATTAAACTTGTCTCCTTGGGTCTTGTTTATGTTCTTTCTCTTTCTTTCTCTGTTGTTTCTTCCTCAGCAGCACCATTGCGTTTTTGTATTGGTCAAACCTCTCTTTGCCTTTACTTCATTTCGTTTGCTTCGTACTATACAAAGTCAACAATTTTTTGTCCTAACATATTCATATTACACTGCCCACTTCCCATCGTAATGATTACAATGATGTTAAACATTTTCATGAACATTGACAGAAAAAAAAATAAAGAAAAATAAACATTTTCATGAAAAACTCTACCACACCACATGCTCTCTCAATAACACAATTGCTATACCAACAACACCAGCGGGCTCAGCGGAATGCAGCGCTTGATATCTTAGGTATGTTTTAGGGTTCAATGAAGAGAACTAGGTTAGAAGCGTCACTTTCTTAATCCCTTAATGTGTTTCTATAATATCCGAATTTAAATTATTTGATACCCTTAATTAGGTGTTTAGAAATTTGATAAAATTCCAAAAATAATAGAATTACTATAATTTATTTAATCAATCTCGATTTAGAGACCGTTTTAATCCTTAAAAGCCAATTAATTATCTATTTTTGTTAAAAGTTTTTTTTTTCTTACTAAACCATCAAAATGCTACCTTTTTTTTTTCTTTTTCATATAAGTGTTTTAAGTTAAAAAAAGAAAAATACAAACAATTTCAAACATCTCTTTAAATATATTAGAATTATTTTTAGAATTATGAAATCACGATTTTTTCTAGAATAAAATTGGTGAAAAAATATAAAGTATTTAGTTATGGTGACTTCATTAGAATTCAAAAATTTGCAAAAAAATATAGTCATAAGATTCTTAGCCCTTCACAAAATTCCAATAAATTAAAGTAGTATATAGGTTAGAGAGGATTATGAGGCTAAGAAGTAGCAGGGTACATTTAGGATTATTATACTTGCATCAAAATCACTGTATATCACTTTGGACCACTCACATCCTATATTTATTTCTAACATTTTTTTTTAATTTTTTATTGAGTGGTTGAAATCTTCTGATATCAATATTATTTGCCAAATACAAATAGAATAATAATTTCCCGTCGAAAATGACACATCACTCCTCCTGCCTGTAAAAATTCAATTGTACCCTTGCCGTTTAATCCAACTTCCAGACCATAACTTGGGTGTATATATATACATATATAGAGAGAGCAATAAGAGAGCCATCAAACACTACTACGTTCCTTCTCCTTCATGGCCATGTTGCGTTAAAGGGTCAAAACTCAAACCCTAAATCAAATCCTTCTTTAGTTTTTTCCTTCCTTCGCCATGGCTCTGCTATTTTGTGCTAAACAACTTGGATATGCATCCATGATTGATCTTGCTCTTTGTTTTACTTTAATAATAATAAACCAAAGTATCCTAATCGTGTTGCAGAAGTTTTGGCCATATCTCTCCTGAGCTTATCCTTCTCACGTCTTCTTTCTTCTTCTTTGAACTCCACAAAAACGGCTCGAGTTTTCTTGACCTTGCAAGTCCGAACGAGCAGTCGTTATGGTCAAGAGTACTCTGTTCATTCTTTAAAAAGCTTTAAATTCAAATATCATATTTCAAATTGTGGAGGTTCGTTTCTTTGTTCTATTCCTCCTGAGCTGTTTCTCAATCCATTTATAAGGATTTTTTTTTATATTATTATTTTTCATTCCCATTACGTAATAAACAAGAACATGCAGAATGTCTCAGATAATTGCTTAGCAGTAAAATTTTCAATGTATGTTGCTATATATTTTGTTTATAAAGAAGCAGAGGAATATAGCCTCATCTAATTTGTAATTTTAGATGTTGCTTTGCTTTTGAGCCTTCCATGGCGATATATTTAAGTTTGTAATTAACATTTCTTGTATTCAAATTCCAGTATGTAACTCGTTTTTCAAATTACTGTGGTAATAGTTATATTCTAAAGGATCAATTACAACAACTGAAATCGCTTCAACGTTATATTTTTGTTCACAATTTTTAGTTTTTTGAAATAAAAAACGCAAACTGAAAATTTGAACATTACTGATATAGCACTGTTATTAAAACCGGACTGGACCGGTTAAATCGGGAACCGGCTTCCAATCCGGTCTAATTTATATGATGACCAGAAAGCGGAACAAAACCTGGTCGGACCGGAAAATCGGAAAAACCCGGCGACTCGGACCGGACGGTTTGTAAAAGTTGCGGCGTTTCAATTAGTTTTCGGTTGTTTTTTCTTTTAACGTAGTTTTCGGTTGGTTTTCAATTCTCTTTGTCGAGCAACTGCAAATCAAACAATGCTGCTGAGCTCACAGCACAGTTATAATCACTAAAGCATATTCCTTTGAGCTTATGGCTTTGAGTTCTTCATCTTTGGTTGGTGAGAGATAAAAGGAGCAGAGAGGTTAAGTTGGAGTTAGGGAGTTAAGGATGAAAAGAAGTCAAATTAAAATTTAAAAAAAAAAAAAAGGAAATAGAATATAAGGAGTGAAGAACGGCGGTGGAGATGTAGGGTAAATTAAGAGATCTCACCAATCCCTATTTTATGTATAATTTGGGCTTGGGCTGGAATATATAAATACTTTAGACTTTTTTTTTTAGTAATAATAAACTTAAATCTATGTTGGGAAAAAAAAAAAACTTAAATTATGCGAGAACAATGTTAAATTTCATAAATAGACCCTCTTAAAGTAATATTTTTGGCTTAATTGGGAGATATTAAACTTCGATTCAAGTAATATTGTGTTCTATCTAATTTTCTCAAAGAAATATGAAATACTGCCTTCAATTTCTTAAATTTAACACATTTCTTTTTGGAACTCTTAGAAATTTAAAAGCGTGAAATTATTTTATACATGCTTTATCCTCGTCAAGCCATTCCATGGAGGAAAATTCTTGCTTATATCCAATGTATAAGAGGCTCTCATACACTAAACTAATTCTATCCTATTTAAGAATTTTAAAATTTTTAAACTATCTTAACCTTTATTTGCTCAATGTATTATAACAAGTAACAAATGCCCTTAGTTATTTCTCTAATCGCAATCGCATGCGTGGGTAAGTGGTTCTAATTTATCTAATTAGTTCGGACGGTCTTTCTTATCCAGTCCAGCTCTGCGAAACCTCAACTCTCTCTCAGATTCGAACCTAATCATCATTTGCTCTACCCCAAACTTATTTAGGATTTGTTAAAATGTAAAAAAACATTCTCTGTAAAAGATAATGTTTACATTTACACAGCCAAAAACATCATTATCATTATATATAAATAAATTATAAGGTTATTTTCATCTCAGAATTCAAGGTTTCAATTAACCCTTGGTATTGTGCCAACATCCCTCGAGTCTACAGCCAGCTTCATGAATGAAGCAAGGTAAAATCCAAAAGACTAATGCATTATTAAGAAATTAAAAAAAAAATACATCATCAAAAGAGAGTACAGTACAGCTTTACTACAATTAATTCCATCAATTAAATCTCATGTAATCATATCTATCTCTATGGTAAAAACTATGCATTATGACGAAAAGAAAATGAAAAGCAGAACCACATTTGAACTGCCCACTACATGCTCGAATAATGGTACATATATATATACAGATCACATAATTGATCACCCAATACATAGAAATATAGAAGAAAATATAAATTTGAAAAAAAATTTTTAAACCCATTTTAAACTAACTATTAAGCTGCAAGAACCAATACTTTGATTGTACCCTGACTATTTGCAGTTAGCATTGTAGGACTGTCACTCTTCCAACAGACGGCACTAATGAAATATGAAGCTGCATCCTCATCTGCATCATCCATTTCAGGTGAACCAAATCTATGCCATGTAACAGGTTTGGATATTTCCTGCAAGTTTATTCACATAAATAATGTCATTTAAATTATACACAGGAAATAAGGAATGATCGAAAAATATTTTTAGTAATTCCTAACCTTATGATATACAAAAACTTCATTTGTTTCACTGCCACATGCAATATACTCGTGATTTACTGATAGGCCAACAAAATTTTTCTCATTTGTGTGACCTTTGAAGGTCCGAACCTGTCAAGCATTACATTAAAAGCATGTTAACATCTTCAAAATAAATCATTTGAGCAAATAAATAGATTAATTGCAAAGTGACGATTCAAGACCAACCCCTCACTTCCAAAAAATGGAGAAAAAACTTCCCCACATTAAAAATGGAAATTTTAGGGTTGAACTAGAATAATGAAGAACAAAGTGCCTAACACTACCTAATTATGGATATTTCAGGAATGCAAAATGCCAGTCTTTTGGGGCCAAAGCATAAATTATCATAGAAGAACTTATTATAAATAGATAGGCAAAATCATGTTGCTTACAAACACATTACTTACTGGCACATTCTCTTTCACGTCCCACAATCGTAATGTGCTGTCTGTAGAAGCTGAAGCAAGCTCTTTGTTAGACATGAATTTCACATAAGAAACAGCTTTGCGATGACCACTTAACACATGGAGTGGATGGCTAATGTTTCTTAAGTCATAGTAGTGAATGTGGTGATCTGCTGAACCAACCTGAAGTAAAGCACAAGACTTTTATTGTGAGAGAACAATCATAGCCTCATCAAATTTGCATTAATGCATTATCTATTGCTAGCTGAGCAGAAAAAAAAAACCTTGTGATATCAAGCACAATTTAAGCAAGGGTCAGATCTGAACTGTTGACAACATCAAACCATCTCACTTCTTTACCACTTGTATGGTCCATGGAAAATTCAAGACGTGCATTCTCAAATGCCAACCAAACTAAAAGCAGATATCAAATAGCAAAAAATCTATTTCATATTCTTAATACATGTTTAGTATGCTGCACAATTTAGGCAGAGTAGATCATGAAATATATTTTGTCAGCAATATTGGGCAAGGGATTAAACTGGTCCCAGATTAACCATGGTACAACCTAGTAACATACATTGTCTCTCCATGTATTACTGATAGGAGCCTACCGCAATGTAGTTGCTGGATCCGGGATTGTACTTCACGCAACAAATATTTGCTTTCATGTCAATGTTGAGAACACTAGCTTCCTGATTTGTGCACCAAACTTTAACCTGATTATTATTTCACAGAGCAGAGATGTATATGTAGTTAGTTGAAAACAGAACGACCACATAATATGAAGAAACATGAACCATCAAATTATTCAGTTCACTATTGTAATGGCTTTGCCTGTTTATCTAGAAACTAAGCACAGGCAATTACTCACTTTCTGTAACCACGAACTTACCAAAACCATTCAATAAATTCAAAAACAATGTTGGATTCAGACACAGATTCCTAAATTGTTAATGCTGATGAAAATACTGTAGTTACAAACTCGCATGATTGTGATTTACATAATAACTACCAACCCCACCAAAGCTTTTACATAAAAGAAATTTCTCTTCTACAAGGGAAAGAAAAAGTGAAACATAATATCATAACATGAGAGAAGCAGGAACAACACTGTTATTGATGCAAGCAAGAAGGGAAAATGCTTTCTGATAGACTGCAAAGCTTGTATAGATATTTTCATACTAAGAAACACTAAGCAAAAGTCTGCATACAATTTACAAAAACAGCCATTTGTAATCACTGGTGGAAACAATGTAATTATGACAGCCTAAACTCATGCATAACAAGCTGAACTTCCAAAACTACAAGAGAATTTCAGCATTATAAGATACGGATAAGATTGCATACAAAACGTTTCTTTGCTTTGTCATTTCTGAATACAATCAGATTACACATGAAACATACATTTGAAATAAAAATAACTAGCCATGTGAGTGTTTACCTTACAATCATCACTGCCAGATACAAGCATAGATGGTTCTGTGCGAGAAAAATCAACGCTCCATGCACGTTTTTCATGTTCCTCATATTCCATCACAATCTGCAGAAAGTTTTATAACATTATTGTAACATAAGCTGTGGTAATACTCTCAGAAAGATGCAGTATTGAAAAGCATATGCATATATAATATTGTTAGACAGACAGCATTGAAAATAAAAATTAATAAATAATAAAAATACCTGCCTAGTTGACACATCCCAAACATTTACTACTCCCTCGTAATCACTACTAGCTATCTGGTTTTTAGAATACTTGTTCCAACTCAAGCAACTAAGTTTGGAAGACGTCGCCATCTCAACAACAGGGCAGTGAACATCTGCGGGGTCATTCAGAACCTAGCAAGGAATAGCACAGCCAAAAATAAACGGAACTGAAAAAAGAACAAAATATGAGCACTTGCGAAGAAAATAATCATTTTTGCAGCAAAAGTTTAATTGGATATATGTTATATTCACGTCTCACTATGCCCAAAATACGCAGCCACCAAATCCACTTGTAGTAAGGTGAATTGGCCTCCAAGAAGAAGTAAAGAACTCGAAAGGAAATACTTTTCATTGTCTCCCAATGTTAAGGATAGAAGAGTGGTTCAGTAATAAATATAAAATAATTCTTCAACAGAATATAAATGAAATCCAATAATATTGAGATTGACAAGAAAGCAAACAATATATGTTCGTAACTCTGCCTAGTGATAGCAAATATGAGCACTTAAGAAAATAATCATTTTTGCAGCAAAAGTTTAATTGGATATATGTTATATTCACGTCTCACTATGCCCAAGATATGCAGCCACCAAATCCACTTGTAGTAAGGTGAATCGGCCTTCAAGAAGAAGTAAAGAACTCGAAAGGAAATACTTTTCATTGTCTCCCAATGTTAAGGATAGAAGAGTGGTTCAGTAATAAATATAAAATAATTCTTCGACAGAATATAAATGAAATCCAATAATATTGAGATTGACAAGAAAGCGAACAATATATGTTTGTAACTCTGCCTAGTGATAGCAAATTAACATGTTTGTGTATTCAGAATTCTTCCACAGATTACAAATGAAGTAAAAGAAAACTGAAAGATATTGACAAGAAAGAAACAGGTGCCTGTTTGGTATCTCTGCCTACCATAATTGTTACGTATATCATCTCCACCTACCATATTTGTTATGTATGTGTGCATGTACATGTGTTGATTGGGGAATGAAAGTTCAAAGACTATAACAGAAACTGAGGGAACTATTGATCCAATTACCAGAAATAATGCATATCTTCAACAGCCATTCGATTTAATACATCAACCATTGCGAGCACAATGAAAAGAGAAAATATAAAAGGACTGAAATCAATAACTAACTGTGGAGAAGTCGAAAACTTTGATTCTCCTTGAAACTCCAGCAGTAGCAAACAGTTCATCATCGCGATCAAATTCTATGCTGCAATCCAGTAGTATCAACCAGTGAGTTTAAGCAGAATCAACTACAGCCTTAGTCTACTCAGTAAGTTCTTTTTCCATATAAGATAAGGTTACACTTCCAAAATTTTGTCCATTCATTCTTCTCAGTCTTAGAGAGAGGAACAAGAATACATTTAAAATTTTTCCCCATCTGTGAACCATAATATAATACACATATCATCAAAGAAGCAAACTGATGCACTGAAGAAACAACCAGATGAAATGAGAAAAAGTGAACTTCAAGCAGGGTTCCTAGGGCAACGCCAGTGTTAGCAATGTTATATGCAATATGTTCATATAATAACTCGGCACAACTAATAGTAAATGTTAGGAAAGGAGACAGGTTAGTTGGACAGAGGACACAAAGACTCTTCAGCTTTTACATGGATTTGTAAGTCTCCTATTTACCAATGTATTAGATGAAAACACTAGTGAGGGCAAAAGCAACTTTTTCACTTAGGAGAAAGGTTGCCTACCTTCTTCATTCCAACAATTTATTTATGAATATTTGCTCACATATGATTAGCATTCAAAATATTATAAATTTTTTAAAATGTCACAATAAAATAAAGAGTTCACCAACATGTACCAAAGAAATTGCTTATGTATAGTTTTAGTGTAGCATTCAAAAATTTTTAAATTTCACAACGAAATAAAGAAAGGGTCACCAAAATTCAATCAAGAAGTACAATCTTCTGTCACGTGAAAAGAACAGTTAAGATACCTTGATACTATATTGGCAGAGTGGAATACATCCCCATGCCTGAGTTCAGCAACAACCCTTAAGCGACTGCTCCAAAAGCATAGAAGGAAAATTGAAATAAATCACCAGTACATGAAACAAAACAAGATTCATCGACTTACAAAATATTTCAATGGAATAAACAGTTCAATGATAATATGTATATACCTGTACTGTGTGAACGTACTCAGCACAGATTGAAAATCTGAAAGACCTGCACTGTAGCCCTCTCTGTGAATAACATTTCTATCCCTTTCTTGTTGGTTATGTGGTTGGCTTGCCAACTGACGACGCTTTTGCAGGTAGCACTCTTGTAGGTCATTGAACTGCCAGCAAAGAAACAAAATGAAAATTAAGCTAGCATTCTGAGAATGAAAATCAGTATAAATCCTCAAATTACTTTCTCAAATAAACACAATATGGTTACGGATAGTACTGACGTGTCCAATTTCCGATTTACACAGTCAGTTTCATGCCTAATGAAGCCAATCAATAAGGCCTTAAGTGTTAATTTGTTTTTTTCCCACTCATTATCCACCTACTTGATGGGTATTAAAAGCTTGAATATATTGACATTAGGAATCTCAACCTGCAATCAATTTGTAAGGTTACTAACCTGTGCATGGATTCGCTTTTTCCTTACTACAGATAGCCCCGACTGATTATATTGTGAGTCAGACCCACTTAAAGTGTCCTTTCTCTGAAGCCCATGAGAACTCATTTGAGCCTTCCCATCCATTTTCTTCATTGGATGATTCCCAGCAGTCATCCCTCTAGCATTAAGAGAACTGCTCATCATACCACCACTGTTCTTATCTAAAGTGGAAGACCAAGGTTTTCTCACATTAAGATCATCTCCAAGCATTCTCAATTTCATAGAATAGGTGTCCCTAGAATGATACAACTCAGTTCTATGTCTCTCTACAGCTTCTATGTCCTCCTTAATATATTGGAGATCTGTTCGAACCTACAAAGTAAAAAATGTACATTTCATCAACTCTGCATCTTTTCAGTGAGTAGTGCTATTAAAAAGAATATAAAAGGTAATTAAATCAATTAACAGACATGAAAACAGAAGACCAAGTGGCACTTCATTTGGTCTAACCAAGAGATTTAATGGACAGTGCTACTTTTTTCAATGGGAAAATACCTCATTCAGTTCATCAACTTTTTGTTTTCGTAAGTGTTGCAAGAAGTCAAGCAAGATCTGCATATTTCTCTCAGCTTCTTCTTGTTCCATTTTTCTTTTCTTCTCGGCAAGCAGTGACAGAAGGGTGTCCATCTCCTTGATTGAAATTTCGCAACCCTGACTAATTTATCACAAATTATGTCATTATGGAGGTATAGCACAAAGGAGAAATAAAAATTAATCTAATGTACAGCAACTTGGAGTCTATTCATTTGCTGCGTCACTCAAACAATCTATCAAAAAAGCATGCCACATTAAAAAGAGGGCAATGGAGTAAATCCTGATAACCACTGATTGATATAGTTATTCTTAAAAATGATCAAATTAAACATCAAATTAACTATCAAATTTTATTTTCATTGTCCCTATCCAATTCAAATTATCCAAAATATTAATTTGGATTTATCCAAACAACCCTAAAATTCAAAAGGTCACTTTCGATTTGGATTTTGGATTGAAAATCCATTTTGCTCACTGGATACAGTCTAAACTTGAAGTTCAGAAGTTTTTCACAGATTTCTTGCAAACACCTAAAATGCAACAGAGTGGTCTGTGACCATTCAATCCAAAGACCCAAATGTTAGTTCTCTAGTGCTATCAAGTAAGAATCAACAAGATGAGCTTTCGGGCATAACAGAGCAGCCCTCTTGATTAGATTATGAAAACTGGAGTATCTGGATACAACAACTCACCTGTTGTAATGCTTGGCGAAAACGCTCAACAGGAGATGCATTTTTGGATGTCTGACGAGCGGAAGCCTTCTTCAATAGCTACAAATGTGGTACAGAGAAACCGTATAACAATGAGCTGCATTTCCAAGTACATCATTTCAAAATACAAATTATGCTGCCATCATATGTTCAATATCTGCTCCCAATTTTTTTTAGCATTTCGATTACAGTTTCCAATTTCCACAAGTCAAATCGCTACCAAACTATCTGGTTGGAAAAAAAAAACCAGCAAAACAAAAGAAAACAAAGGGGAAAAATAGCCAACTAACCTTCTGGAGGAGGAAATTAGGGAAAAGCTGAGTGCTAGTGAGGGAATGACTGCAGCACGGGCAATCGTTCTTGTTACGAAGATGAGTAATAATACACATATAGCAAAAACTGTGACCACAAACTGTAAGGAACGCATCTTTAATAATTTGCATACAAATTGGGCAAAGAAAATCCTTATCGAGCTCCGAAAATGCCGATTCCTCGGCCGGCGCCGGCGCGGCCGCTCGAGAGGAAGGCTCAGCAGAAATTTCTGCGGCGGCACTGGAGGCAGATTGCTTCGGCTCCAATTTTACGGCCGGGACTATGGCGCCCGTGGAAACTTCTTCCATAAATCAGAATGATTGTGTGTAATTTCCGCTTTGAGTTTTTTCTGTAGTGGTTCTGCAAATACGAATTTAGTGGTGTCGCAGAGATGAAAGGACAAGGAAGAGGGAGGGAAGGGGGTTGGGTGGGGTCCAGACTATACGATATGAGGGTAAGAATAGTCCACGTAATATATGCGCTTCGGCCTGTGGGAACTGAAAAAGAATACACATTTGATCGATTTTAGGGAAAAAAAAACATTCTTATTAAAATTTTAAGGGAGAATTTTTTGGGAGTCCTGAAATTTTGTAAAATGAGCTATAGGGTTATCAAAGTTTGGAAATTAAGCTGAAAAGCCCTATAAATAGATCCTTCGGTTAGTTTTTCCCTCTTTTTATGTTAAGTCCAACTAAAATGAGTATACCCTTAAATAAAACATAATTTTAACCTACCTTTTTTTTTTATAATATGCTTTTAGGTACTTTTGCATTATTATTATTATTATTATTACATAAATAAATTCTTTTCTCATATCATTTTTTCAATGGCGGCAGCAGCCACACCTCCACCACCACCAATAATTAAAACCCAATAATTAGTTTTCCCTAAATCAAATTCAAAACAAAAAATAACAAAACCCGATAGCTACCCTTCCTTTCTTCCACCCAACGCCAAATTCATACAATAAATTATAAATCCATTTCTTTTTATGTCAGAATCGACGTAGGCAATGGTGATTCGAAAAGACAAAGGTGCTGCCATGTTGGTGGTCAGCTAGCTACTGCTCTTATGATCTTTCATTCTATGTCTTGTGTTTTTGTTTTTCTTTTAATGTGATCTCAGATTAGCTCATCGATATAAAGGATTGATCATCGCGATTTGAATGCGAGTTCAAGTATTTTGGCCAGTAAGAGGAGAGAGTTTTGGTTCCTTCTTTTCTCTTTAAACACCTTTAGATTGCCCAAATCATTAGAGATTATTAAGGGTGCACAAAAATAACCGAAATTCAGTTTTCGAACCGAATCCGAACCTAATCGAAAATTTGGTTCGGTTATCGGTGCATAAGAAGTATAAACCGAAATTTTGGGTTCTAGTAGTTTAAGAACCGAACTGAACCGAATTCCCTCTTTATATATATATACTCTTTTTTTTTCCAAACCCTAAATAAAGTTCTAACCTATTCTCCCTTCTCTCTTATTCTTTGTGCCACCCTCCCTTTTCCAGAAAACCTTCCTCTCTATTGATCTCGTTTTACCCTCACCCACCAACTCCAATCTCCATCTTCCATCTTGACTTGTTCTTCTCGTTTGCCCAACATATCTTACATTCCCTTCTTCTTCCTCTTCCGCGACTCTCCCCCTTTCATCTCGTCTACACTTCTTTCCGTTCAAATCCAACACTCTAAATTAATTCAATCATCAAACAGAAAAGAAATTTAAAAAAAAAAGAGAAGCTTACAGTGAGAGTAACGACAAAGAAGACTCCAATGGTGATGAGGAAGATGTCATGCTTGCAGCAGGTTTTCTTATTTTTTTTATTTCAATTTTTGATGGGGAATAAGATCTGGTGATTTAAATTTTCTTATTTTAGTTTTTCTTATTTTTAACTTTTTTTCTTTTTTTTATTTTAATTTTTGCTTTCTTTGGCTTGTATTTATTTGTTTGTGGGTATTTGAAAACATTTGATTCATGTAAATGGATTTTGTTATTCAAGCGGGGGTGCCTCTGATGGATTCTGCAATCGGCTATGAGACGGCAATTTGAATAATCAAATCATCAGTTTTTTAGATCCCCATAGCTATTAGGTCTCCATATCAATTCTTATCTTTGCTTCTATTTTAATATATTATGCCATTTATTGTCCTTTGACAGTGATAATTTTGAGATTTCGAGGCCTATTTTAAATATCTATATGTGCTTTGTATGCCATGAAATCTCATATATTTATAGTATTACATGTCATCTTTCATTTGGCTTTGGAATCATTGAATTTCGTTGAATATGGAGAAAGTTATGGACATTCAAATTATGTCATATGAAGCACAAAATCTGGAAATTGCAGATTTCTGTGACAAGTTTAAAAATACATACCAATTTCGATTTATGTGTTTAAAGGCTCTATGATCTGAAATTTATATTTTAGTATAGTATTACATGGGTACTTGCAAAATGAAAAAATTTCACATAAAACAAAAAGTCATATCGAAAGTTATAAGGTAACAAAATAGGCACTCTGACCCGTTACAAATTGGAGATTTAGCATTTTCAAAATTTTTGGGGGAGAATTAGATGAATTAATGGCATTTTTCTTATTACAGTTTCTATTTTCGGTCTGGTTTTACGAAGTTCTTTATTTTGGTCATTGATTTTGGTTTTACGAAAATTTGGTTTTCACTGAACCGAATCGAATTATTCGGTTTGGTTTATATTCGATTTTCCCTGGATAAATTCAATTTTTGGTTTTTAAAATAAAATTCTGTTTTTAAATTGGTTTATTTATGGGTTTCATCGAAGGATATAGTGCGTATAGCGACGAGAAGAGTGAGCAGCACTAGTGGTGGAGAAGACGACAGTGACACTTGTGAGTGATTGCTTTGCTTTGCAATTTTTTTTTTAACTAAGGCATTTTCATTTCATTCAATCTAAAGGGGTGCAGTAAATTTGCTTAAAACAAAATAATAAATAGATAATAAAATAATATGCAAGGTCCAATTTTAAAACTAATAGAACCGCACAAATCTGAAGAAAAATAATATCACAATTTTAAGAACATTCATTTTAAGATTTGAAGAAGTTAAGATGTTGCACTCTTTCATATGAGATAGTACTTTTGAAATCTTTCTAACAAGTAGACTCATATGTAGAGGTGTGCAAAAAGAGGTCAAACCCGAATAACCCAACTTACCCGAGGAGATCGGGTAGGGTTAGACGAGTTATTAGGGTCGGTACGGGTTGTAGAAATATGGTTTTTTTGGGGTTTAGGTTGTTCGGGCAATGGCCTGAAATATATAAAGGGTTGGTTCGGAGGTGGGAAAGATGGGTGTTTCGGATTTCGGGTTAACTCGAACCGACCGATGCACATCCCAACCCACAGGTGAAGAACATCTCTGAAAAACTCCAGCCATAAAAAACACCAGGCTTGTAAAATTCCTCTTCAAACCTTCATGAAATAAAATTAAGAATACCAATTATTGAAACCCAAATGAATAAATCTTCTAAGTAAAAAAGATAAACATTACAAAACAATGTAGATTAGCTAAAAAATTGTAGATCTACTATCTCTATCATCAACCAAAAAACCCCAAAAAGGTTGAAGATGAGGAACAGTATTTTTTTGTACTTACTGTTTGGATATAACGTTTATTTTATACGGAATGACATGAAAGTATAATATCTTAAAAGTTGAAGGACTTAATAGTATATTTTGAAAAGTAGAAGAACATAAAATTATATTTACTAAAAAGTTAAGGACCTGAAAAATAATCTTCCTTTAAAATATATATTCTATTATTGTTTATTTCACCTTCTTTTCCATTTGTGATAATACATTATTGGACATTTTAATTCTTTGAATTTTTATTTTTTTCCTGCAATTATTTATTCAACTGTAAAATAAAAATAAGATAAATAATTTCTCAATACTAATATATTAATTAATATTTAAATAAAAAAGTAAAACTAACAACAAATATATTGAAATGTTGCATATGTTAATTTCATGCCTTCTGAAAAAAGAAATTGGACTACTGTTGTAAGAATAAATTTTGTATTCTTGAAAAAAAAAATTACAAAGAAAATAATATAAGCGGTTATAATCTTTAATGACCTCTGATTCTTCTCCTTATGACAAATATGATGTGAGGGTCGTGATGACGTGATCTCGAATCACGAACTTTGATGAAAACGATTTAAGGGTCGTTGACTTAATCTTGAATCATGAACTTTGATAAAGATGATTCAAGGGTCGATGGCCTACTATCCTATCATGAACTTTGATGTAGACAATTCAAAAGTTGTTAACTTGATCTTTAATCACGAACTTTGATAAAGACGATTCAAGGGTCATTGACTTAATTTTGAATCACGAACTCTGATAAAGGCGATTCAAAGATTATTGACTTGATCTTAAATCATAAACTTTGATGAAGATGATTCAAAGTTCGTTGACATGATCTTGAATCATAAACTTTAAAGAGCATTTGAACTTTAGATCTGGTGGAGGTCTTCAGGAATTTGATTTGACAAGGTTTTTGAGCTTGAATTCTGTCTTTGTATCACAAACACGAAACGAGGGTCGCAGGGATTTAATCTCGAATCTTCGTAGAGAACTTTTGATGACGATTGTCGGACAAGACTTTAAAATTTTGAAAAGCTTGCGTCTTCAAATCGTCAAAGCTTTGGAGCTTAATTTGTATCTTTAACAAGAAGCTAGGGTCGTGGTGACTTGATCTCGAATCTGTGTTGAATCGCCTTTAATGATAATCCAAACGTCGTAGACTTGCTCTTGAATTATCTTAACGAACTTTGTTGACGATTGTTGGACAAGCCTTTGGACTTTGAGAAAATGACGTATCTTCAATTTGTCAGAGCTTCAAGGCTTGATTTTCTTCTGGAGCTTGGATTTTCTGCTCCTTAAACTAAAAAGAGGCAGTCTATTTATAAGAGTTTGAAGATGCTTGCTCACTAAGTGAAGTGATTTGATTGATCCACCTGGCACTTTTCTATTAGTCCCATCTTTTTGATATTATCATATAATTTATTTAATATAATAATTATCAATATATTATTTAAATAACTATTTAATATTTAATTTAATTATTTTATTTAAATTTATTAATTAATAAATAAATATTAATTAATTATATATTTTTTAAAAATCTCTTGCAAACAACTATTTTCTGAAAATTATCAGCTAAAAGTTTAATCATACATAAATTAGCTCTTTCTATCATTTGCTATTCATGATAATAATAATTGGGGCCGTCTCACAAATTTGAGAGGTCCTGTGTGAAATATTAAAATTGAGCGTTGGACCTCCTGAAAATTATGATATGTATCATTCAAATGAATAAAAATATGTATTCTGAGAGTGATTTAGTGGAGATGCTTGCTAAAACAAGCTATTTTTCTTAAGTTTAATTCTTGAAATATACATTTATTGTTATCTAAAAAAAATTTATTTTTTTTAATTTAAAGATCCTAAAAAAATAGGGCCCGTTAGTGGGCCAAAATCCGGAGCCTATTAGCTGGCCATGATAATAATAATAATAAAACTTTACACAAACTGGTTCAATGTGAATATAAACAATTTGAAATTTAATTAATTCATTTATTTTTGAAAGGACATTATGAGAGTATACATAATTACCCGAGTAGTCCACAATCCACACAAAAAATGCTTGACATATTACAGTCCAAAGTGATTTTGGGTCCTGACTTTTAAAAGTCAAAAAAAAAAAAAAAGTAGAAAGGGAAAAGTTAGAAACACATCAGAATATTACAAAAGCATATGAAAACACTTGAATTACTATTACCTTTCGAGGATGAAAGTGAGTGAGCATAAAAAAAAAAAGAAGTAGCTAAAATCCAGCCATAAGCAACAAAAATCTCCACATTTATGACACCATTTTTTTCGCTTAATTTATATAAAATATTCATTCCAGCCAGTATAAGTCGTACAATGATCATCCATACGACTGATTTCACTCATTCAAATACATTACTAGTTTGCCACATTGGCAAATTCTTTTGAATAGTTTTATTTTTGGTACGTAAACACAGAATGTCTTCGTACATCAAACTGTCTTTTATAGTTTAGTTTAGGGGAAAAGCAAAATAAATGAGAGGAAGATAATAATAATAATGAAAGCAAATCAAAATAAAAGTCTTTGGCTAAGAATGACACCTAAATATCACATAACTACTCCCACAAATAAAGCAAGAAATAAGGAAAATGAAAAATCCAAGGATTTGGAAGGTTTAAACATGGACAATATTTATACATTTTATTATAGGTGAATTACTCCTTCCATTTTTTTTTTTTTTTTGATGCAAAGGAAAACAAAAACAAGCTAAGATAACTCAGAACATAACATGGGAATTAACCACGAAAGAGGTTGCGACCAAACAGAAACCGAGATCTCATTCTGAACACCCCTGTGAGCAAGATGATTTGCCCCAATATTACTCTCTCTTCGTATATGTCGAAAAACCACCTGCCAATCCTGAAGAAGAAGTATGCGGATGTGCAAAATAACTTCTCTGTACCAATGGCTAGACACACCAATATTTGTAGAAACCAACTCAATTGCCTCCAAGCAATCCGATTCACAACATAACCTCCGTTCCCCAATATCCCAAACCTGAGAAATCCCCTCCTTAATAGCAAACAAGTCAGCAAGCAACAGACTACCATGCTCAAAACCACGAGAAAACCCAAACCGCCATCTACCATAACCATCTCGAAAAAATCCACCTATCCCCATCCGATTGAGAGTGGCACTCCAGCTCCCATCCATAGTGAGGCAAGCACTAGCCCCATCCTAAACCGAAATCATATGGTTGAACAAGGACCTAGAACCAAAGTTCTTAAAATCCTGAAAAGAGAGCCATATATTCCGGACAACCGTACTCATAGACCAAGGACAACATGGACAATCCTGAATTACTCCTTCCATTTTATTTATACATGGACAATCTTTTTTATAAAAATTTGAAAAGTTTTTTTTTTTTTACATAAAAATTAAGAAAGTTAATTAAACAAAATTAATTTGTTCATTTATTCTAAGTATACCAACACAATTGATGTTTTTTGAAGTGAATGGCATGACGGCTTGTGCTAAATCTGCGTATAATGGGTGATGTTGAGTTGGCAAATAAGGAAATGGAGGAATGACCTGGTTTTTTCAGATGAATCTCCATGCCAAATTTATTTTGGCTTATGCAAGAACGACAAAGGACAACATTTATGCACCCTTTTCTAAGGCTGCTATTATTGCTGAACTGTGGATAGTATGGATGCTATTGGAGAAGGGAGGTTGAAGCTAAATACTGATGGATCCTTGTTTCAACTATCATGGAAATCGGCGCAGGTGACCTTATTAGGAACTGCAGCGGAATTGGATTACAGGCTTCTCGGTGAACTTGAGTTTTGTTCCATTATTGCTGTAGAGTTGTGGGGAGTTTTGCACGGATTATTGGTAGCTTGGGAGTCTACCATTCATAATTTAATTGTTGAATGTGGTGCAGCTGTTGGTGTAGCTCCTTGTTTGGTTTCTAATTTGGTTGCAAACATTAAGGATGTGTTGAATAGAGGGAGTGGCATGTAAAGGTGTCATATCTTTCGTGAAGTGAATTTTTGTGTGGATTCTACTGCACACCAGTGTCATTTTACTGGTTTTAATGTTTCTTGTTATTCTTCTCTTCCAAATGAGTTTAAGGCTCTCTTGTACAATGTTAAGTGTGGTACTGCTGTGAATATGAGAATAAAGGTTTTTTTTCCTCTTCTTCTTATTTAAAAAAAAAGAAAAAAATTCTTATTAAAGAAATGTAATGTTATTTATTGTTGTTTAACAAACTCTTTTAACCTCGACTCTTTAATTTATATTAGTAACATTTTAATTATATAACACTACTCACCTGATCTATTATACTCCTAATTTATAAAACTATGCAATCATTTTACAATTCAAACACATGTGAGCCAATTTCTTTCGTTTTTTAAATTCTTTGGGTTCCACGGGTCTGCCCCGACTAATACGTATCCGATTTGTATCGGACACTTGGCAATAGTATACGATAAGCCTAAGACCTTCTTAAACGAATCCAATTTTCTCTTACCACTTGAATCAATTACGTTTAGTGATGTGAGCCAATTTCTAGAGCTAGTTACATTATAATTTTGTATTACAAGCAAGACATAATTCAAATATTTTGTACCTTTTATTTATGTTCTAATCAATTATAATACACTCGAAAGAACGTGGTTCCCCTAGTGTATAATTATTCTATAAATACATAAATAGATAGTTATCCTAATTTATTTATTTAAGCCCAAGAGGTGGCCTGGTGGTAAGGCACCTCTTTCCTGAACCTGAGGTCTCGGGTTCTAGACTTATCAATTTCATTTCCCATATCCCTCAAGTAGAATAGGATGTCTATGTAAAAAAAAAAAATTATTTATTTGTTTGGAGTAGAATTCATAATAGTAGAGTTACAATACAACTAATATAATGAATATAATAAAAAAAAAACTTGATGAGTAAAACATAAACAATTAATTATTTTAATCCTTCCTAAGTAAGGCTTTGAGAATAAAAACCAAAAAATTTGCCAAAAAAGTCGGGATATTGTCTAAGGAAGGAAAGATTTGAATTTGGATTTATTACTCAAGTTCCTTTTTAGGAAGGAATTTAAGTTTACATACGCACTAAATAAGTCCTTGAAATCAATAGATACACTTCGATTTGGATTTGAACAACTTGAGTTTTTTAAGCCCGCTCCCGATTTTCTTTTCTTCCCAAACAAGAATTTGTGTGGAAATACCAAACTGCCCTCTCACAATTATTTAAAATAATCATTGCATTTGGATCGACGGCTCTGATTTCGACAAACAGTGATGATCAAGGTAATTCAAAGTTGACCTATTTGCGTACGCTAGTATAGTAAAATTGCCCTTTTCACAATTAAAATATAAATAGTATACACCAAATTACGGCCTGCACCACTGTACGCTCTCCTCCCTCTTTCCCTCCATTCTGTTTTCTCACTTCCGGTGAAACGTTGAAGACCAAAGCGAAGTCGAAACCTCCCTGCTCCAATTCTTCCTAAAAAACCCTAAATCTCAGGTACTTTTCGCTTTTCTATCTTCCTGTTCAGTTTATTTCGCATTCTACACAGATTATTTGGCCGTTCGCTTCTCTCGAGCTTCTCAGTTAGCTTTTTGTTTGAACTTTGACCCTTTTATTTAGTGTTATTTTCTCTCAGTTTTTGGTTGAATTTTGCTTTATTGATGTATTTTCTGTTCATAATTTTGTCCACTTTTGCTGCATTTTATTAGTGTATGATTTTGTTTTCTTGTATTTTATTTTTGATTTCCATGCTATCACTGTATTTTTGTTTATTTTCTTGCATTCTCTTAAAATGTAGCTTCGTTTTTGCATTGTTTCTAATTTTTGGTGTAGCTTCAAAGCTGAAAATTATATTTTCTGGCTCGAATCACTCTTGTTTTTTTTTTTTCCTTCACGAGCTATAAGATGGTTTTCACATTATAGTTATTTTTAAATGCAGTTTTTAGGACCTTGATTTCCGATTTTTCTGTAATGTTAACATAACTTCTTGTGATCTCTCGCATGGGTTTAACATGAGTGTTCCATTATTATTACTAGTACTAGTAGTAGTATTGTTACTTTGTTGTTGTACAACTTTATTTCTGCCCTTTCTTTTCCTGAAAACCTTTTGGGGTTTTGTTATAGATGAAGACACCCTGGATGGCTAGATCTTATAACTTTGTAACATGCATCTTTGTTTACTAGAAACTGAAAATTGTAAATAATATTATTTAAAAATCTAGACGAAAGTTTAATTTTGATATGCATCACAAAATGTCCAATTTCAAGAAAGTTTAGTTATGGGACATAATGATTTCCTATGCTTGCTGGATTCGGTTTGTATCTGGTGGGGAGTTTACTGCAATCGTGATTTGTAAAGCTGATTGGAAGTTCTCTAATTGAAATAATATTGTGTTCTTTTGTCTTACAGGCTTAAAGGAGTTTCTGATTTTACTGAAAGATGGAGAAAGAAGTTGGTGGATCCCCACCATCTCCGGTTCCTACAAATGTGAAGCCAGAGGTGGTAGATATTTCTAAACATTCCATTGTCAGCAGGCGTGGCTTTGGAACTAGCGGACGTCCAATACCTTTACTCACCAATCACTTTAAAGTTTCTTTCAATGTTTCAGATGCTGTTTTTTACCAGTATACTGTATGTCTCTACCTAGTGTTTACCTTATGATCTCTAGTACTTTACCATGTGCTTGTTTAAATATGTTGAAAATTGCAGGTCTCTATTACTTCTGAAGACAAGAAAGCTGTTGAAGGTAAAGGAATTGGACGAAAACTGATTGATCGGCTATATCAAACATACCTATCAGAACTTGGTGGTAAAAATTTTGCTTATGATGGAGAGAAAAGCCTCTACACAGTGGGTCCTCTGCCACAAAACCAATCAGAATTCACTGTGTTGCTTGAAGAATCATTTGCTAAACCGTATGTGATTTTGACATTCACTTTTTAAGTGTGTGCTAGAATAACTTCTTTCTGGGACCTCATGTTGTATTCCTGTTCTATGTAGTGAAAATGGTAGCTATGCTGGTAGAGGGAGCCCTGATGTAGCTGCTAAAAGGTCAAAACGTTCTTTCCGTTCGAAGACTTTTAATGTAGAAATAAGTTACTCTGCGAAAATCCCCCTGAATTCAATTGCTGAAGCTCTCAAAGGAGTTAAGGTTGATAATAGCACTCAAGATGCTCTAAGAGTATTGGACATCATCTTGAGGCAGCAAGCAGCTAATAGGTGCGATAGTTGCTCTATATATGTTAAGTTCCCTTTTGTGTGTGCTTGCGCACATGTGTCTGGGTTAGTTGTACTGTGATTTTTCAGGTTTTTGATATGACTTGCTGAATATGTTTCAGAGGGTGCCTTTTGGTGAGGCAGTCGTTCTTTCATGATGATAAAATGAACTTTACTGATATTGGAGGGGGTGTAACTGGTGTGAGAGGATTCCATTCCAGCTTCCATACCAACAAGGGTGGTTTGTCACTTAATATGGGTATTAATCTTTTCTCTCATATCCAACTTATCTTAGTTTTTTATTGAGTGTATATCTTTGTTTGTGTTGAATAAAGTTGCTTGTATTTGAAATTTCTGAAATCCTTTTGTTGCTTGTTATTCATTGACGTTGTTGCTGCTGTTTTTGTTTCTGATGATGTATAGATGTGTCTACAACAATGATCCTGACCCCTGGACCAGTGATTGATTTTTTGATAGCCAATCAGAATGTCAGGGAACCTCGTTACATTGATTGGGCAAAGGTAATAAATTTCTAAGTTGTCATGCTCAAAGTCTAGTATTGCACTTCGTTGAAATTCAATCTTGTGTTCATGTGTAGGCCAAAAGGATGTTGAAAAATTTGAGGGTTAAGACTAGGCATCAGAACTTGGAATTTAACACCCGGGGCTTGAGTGAGAAGCCCTGCAATCAGCTATAGTATGTTATCTCCCACATGTGCCTTCTCATTCTTTGTCCCAGCTTTGTTTCATACCCTTTGGAGACTCTTTCACTGTGGTCTTTTCTCTTAGTTTTCCTGTGAAAGTGAAAGACAGAGAGAGTGCAAATGGCGAGCCACAGGTTGAGGAGATAACTGTGTATGACTATTTCTTCAGACACCGTGGAATAGAACTCACCTACTCTGCATACCTGCCTTGCCTTGATGTTGGGAGGCCTAAAAAACCTGTCTATCTGCCATTGGAGGTCTGTAATATTCTTTGTTTAACATTTTTTCTAGTATGTTTTCTTAAACTTATCACTCTTTTTTGCTTTTCCCTTTGTTGCAGCTTTGTTCACTTGTTTCACTCCAGCGTTATACTAAAGCTCTGTCAACAATGCAAAGAGCATCTTTGGTTGAAAAATCTCGACAAAAGCCCCTAGATAGAATAAAAACTGTGACTGATGTAAGGTCTCCTCTGTACTCATAATTTTTTTTTTACCTTTTATGTTTTTCTTGAGTAGTTAAAGTACAGTTTTAACTTTGTAGGCCATGAAAAACTATCGTTATGATGGTGATTCTCTGCTTTCTGCATGTGGTGTTAAAATTGAGAGACAATTGACACATGTTGATGGTCGTGTACTTGAGACTCCTAAGGTAAATGCTATGCTATCTCTTTGTTCCTTACTTTCTTCTTATTTTCCCTTCTCTTAACCCTTTTTGGGGGAACCTTGGTCATGGAGTCTTATGATGCATAGGACTATTCGGTACATTTTAATCTTTAAAATTTTGTTGTCATTTGCAGTTGAAGGTTGGAAATAGTGAGGACTGTTTCCCACGCAATGGAAGATGGAACTTTAATAACAAGGTGCTGCTCTGATATTTAGTTTGGAATGCATACTTACCTATTGCTTTATCTCTTTGAAACTATTTTTTGTACTGGATATTTTAGCTGACTGTCAAATCAATAGTTGTCTCTTTTCGTTAAACATAGCCTAATTTTCTTTCGTTGCAGACACTTTGGGAAACTGCTATAATTGCACGCTGGGCTGTTGTCAATTTTTCTGCGCGATGTGATAGTAGTCAAATATCTCGTGATCTTATTAACTGTGGAAGGAAAAAGGGCATTGTATGTAGCTTCTTACTGTTTTATCCTTTTGTATTAATTTGTATTACTCTGTTATTTCTGAAATTAAAGCTTGTACTTTATCTATCTGCATCTCATTTATGTATGTTCATTCATCCATAAAGCAAATTGAACGCCCACATAATTTAATAGAGGAAGACCCTCAATCTAGAAGAGCCAGTTCTCTTGTAAGGGTTGAGCGGATGTTTGAGAAGGTCAGAGATAAGCTTCCAGGTGCTCCTCAGTTTATTTTATGTGTCTTACCTGAGAGGAAGAACTGTGATATTTATGGTATGGAAATTTTCTCCTTTCTTTGATCTCTCTCTTAGCATCTCATTTGAATTATTTGATCAACTTATGTTTGATTGCAATTCGCAGGACCATGGAAGAAGAAATGTTTGTGTGATTTTGGTATTGTTACACAGTGCATTTCTCCAACTAAGATCAATGATCAATATCTTTCTAATGTCCTTCTTAAGATCAATTCTAAGGTATATTTTTGAAATCACTGGCTAACAGTATCTTTAGATGTTTCACCTTGTTGTAATTTTTGTCTAGACTAGATGGGGAACTGATGTTTACTGTGTTGATGTTTTATTATAGCTTGGAGGAATAAATTCTTTGTTGGCAATTGAGCATTCCAAGCATGTTCCCCTGATAACGGATATTCCGACAATGATTCTAGGCATGGATGTGTCTCATGGTTCTCCTGGCCGCGCAGATATCCCATCAGTAGCTGCGGTAATGTTGTACTCTTCAGTAATGTGAGTTCAGCCAGCTTGCCTTACGAGTTTGTTTTCTGACATTTAGGTGGTTGGATCTCTATATTGGCCATTAATTTCAAGGTATAGAGCATCTGTTAGAACTCAATCTCCTAAGGTGGAAATGATTGATGCTTTATTCAAGCCTTTGGCTGATGGGACAGATGATGGCATCATCAGGTACTCTAATGAAAAGATTTCCATTATATTATTTGTTATTGTTGCTGCTGATTACTTGAATGCACCTCTATATCCCATTTCAAGTGCTGTCTTCGCATTGTTTTGTAATCCAAGTTATGTTCATCATCTGTTGCTTGTTCAAAGCATGCTACATGCTAACATGGGTGTCTATCCATTTGTTTGTAAGG
>CATIWJ010216135.1:0-13714 GCA_949640765.1 Croton laevigatus | reverse complement strand
CTAACCTCCCTCCTAGGGTTTCTACAAATCTCTAAACTCTTACTATAAATCGTTTAAATCTACTTCCACACTAACCATGCTTAGTATAAACATTAAGAAACTTAGCTTATTCACAAACCCTAGCCATTTCTCTTACCTCTTATATCAAGCTTCCCCCTAGTAGCGTAACTCTTGAAGATATTCCCTTAGTTCACCAAGGAGAGGGTTGGCCCTGAGGTGAAAGGATGAAGAGATGGGATGAATGTTGAATTTGCTTAATAGAGTAGTGTTGAGGAAATAAAGAGAAGAGAGGGGAGGGAAATGAGGCGGCACAAGGAGGAAGAAGAAGCAAAAATAGGAGATTCTAGGTCTTGTTTTGGGTTTAGTTGAGTATTTATAGTAATCTTTCTTGGGCTCTACAATTAAATCCATAAGTGTGGGCTTGGTCCATTATGAATTCCCTTCCTTCCTTCTATGTTTCCCATAAGGCCTATTAACTGTATAGCCCAAATCAACTATATCTACTAAGCCAACATAATAGTTACCTCAATTCAATCGACATTAGGCACGAACTCCGAGATCAAATCAGACGCTTCCACGCCTCGGAACCCGGAACTCCTATAAGAACACTATTAGCTTCAGGCAACCTTGAGAAATATTTACTAATGAAAGAATGGGATGTTACAATAATACTATACTGCAGTTTCCAAATTAGTTCTGCCTTGTTTGACTGATCTCTTGCAAATCCCAATCTGCTCTCAATCAGTAAAGAAATCTGGTTTCAAATGGTGAAAAAGAGTTCTCCGTTCCTCTGGTTTCCTGAATTTTCGATGATGAAGTCTGAGTTTCTCTTGTCACCCCCTTCTCGTCCGCAAACCACAAAGAAATCCCAAACTAAAATCTCACAAAACCAACAGAAGAAAGAGAAGAAAACCTGAATGAAAATAAAGACCCAAGCCGCCTCTCTTCCTTTTTCGGATTGTCCATCGCCTACTGCTTCAGCTTTTCGTTCCACACCAGCCACTCCAGCAAGAAGACGTCGTTCCAGATCACCGTGCCAGCCAGAGATGGGTCTTTTTCAAATCGTGCTGCTGCTACTTGATTCAAACCAGCCGCTGCTTCTCTCTCAAAACCGCTTTCTTCTTCTGAATTACTCTAGCTAAAACGCCACCAGCAACAATGGCGTCCACCAGCTCCCTTCGTTCCTTTCCCAAGTCGTCCTCTAGCTCCGCTGCTCTGCTCTCCTTCAAAACTCCAGACCGAGTCTCTCGTGAAGCAGAGCTCACCCCCTCAACCAAAACAAAACCCAGCTATTTTATCTCTTCCTCTTCGAAGCTTCTTCTTTTTCTTTTATTCAGAAATTAAAACATAGTGCTCCTCTATCCTTCACGTTACAGCTGCCCCTTGTTCCTCTCTTTGTTATCTTTTCATGTGTAAAGTTGGTTCCAGCTCTTCTCTTTTCTAAGAAATCCGACCAAGCTGTTGTTTTGTCCTTCAAAATTGTGTACAGCTACTTCACTTTTGAGCTGCTATATTTTTATTTTAATAAAAATCCTATGTTCCTTCTTTCTCTTTTACACGTGAACAGCTGCTTTATTCCTCTTTATTTCCCTTCTTTTTTTTTATATTTATTTCCAGATGTGCCTTCTTTCTCTCTTTCTTTTTCTCTAATTCAAAACGCATCATTTGTTGTATTTTGATAAAAAAAAAAAAGCCCAATTGTGACCCTTTAACTTGAAAAGTCACAACTCTGTGCAGATGCAGCAAATTCATGGGTATTTTCGTCTATCAAAACGACCTTATCTCTGAAAAGTTTCTTCATGAAAGTTGTATATCATTCTGTTATCTTTCCAACGCAACTTGAATCACCTCATTTGGATGTCTGTGAAGAGAGTTATGGTCAGAATACAAAAACTACTTAAAGCTGGAATGTTGCAATTCTTGGAATAGGCATAACGTGAATGGTTGGCATATCTTGATGAAACGACACAACTCTGATAAATGATTTCCAAGTCCTTTCTATGCACAATTAAAGCCCTTCCTTTGTTTTTTTTGCCTCAAATTTAATTCTTTGTTTTACAAAAATACCCAATTGTGACCTGAAATTAAATGCATAGAAAAATTAATGCCCAAAGATAAATTATTCATCAATTATAAGTGAAAATTAAACAATATTTCACATAAAAAGCATATATAAAATGGCACTAAACAGGTATTGCACACGCATGACATCCTCTCTTTCCCATGTAGCTTCTTCAACTTTATGCTTCTACCACAAAACCTTGATTAATGGAATCTTCTTATTTCGTAAATCTTTAACTTCCCTAGCTAGGATTTCCACTAGCTCTTCCTTGTATGTCAAGTTTGGTTCCCACTTTATGCTTTCAGTTGGTAGTACATGCGACGGGTCCGATCTACACTATCCTCACATCGAGACATAGAAGACATTATGAATTATGTCCAGCTCTGGTGGTAAAGCTAAGTGATAGGCTACTGGACCAATACGGTCTATGATTTTGTATGGCCCAATGAACCAAGGAATCAACTTACCCTTCTTTCCCAAGCTCATGATTTTCTTCTATGGTGACGCTTTGAGAAAAACTTTGTCACCAATCGCATATTCAATATCCTTCCTCTTAAAGTTTGCATAAGATTTCTGGCGATCTAAAGCTTCCTTAAGTTTTGTTTTGATGAGCTTAACCTTCTCTTCAGTTTCCTTTACCAATTATGGCCCAATCACCATGTGTTCATTAAGCTCTGTCTAGCAAACTGGAGTGCAGCACTTCCTGCCATAGAGTGCTTTATAAGGAGCCATCTTGATACTGGACTAATAATTGTTGTTGTACATAAACTCCGCTAAAGGAATATACTTGTCCCAGCTCCCTTCTAGTATCACGCAAGCCCGAAGCATATCTTTTAGAATCTGAATAACTCTTTTCAATTACCCATCTGTCTAAGGGTGAAATGTGGTACTGAACTGTAGCTTTATACTAAGTGCCTCTTGTAGCTTTCCCCAAAATTTCAAAGTAAACCTTGGATCTTGATCTGATATTATGGATAACGAAACCCCATGTAACTGGACTATCTCTCTGACATATAACTCTACTAGCTTGTCCATAGAGTAGTCTATGCATATGGGTAAAAGTGAGTAGACTTAGTAATTTATCCACTATCACCCACACCGTATCATGTTTGCTCCGAGTCATGGGTAAGCCCAAAACAAAATCCATGGTTACACGGTCCCATTTTCATGCTGGAATGCTGATGGGTTGCAACAACCCCGATGGCAACTGATGCTCTACTTTAACCCCCTGACAGGTCAGCCACTTCGTTACATAGCCAATGATATCTCTTTTCATTCCTGGCCACCAATACAACCTCTTTAAGTCCAAGTACATTTTAGTACTTCTCGGGTGCATAGCGAAGATGCCACTGTGTGCTTCTTTCATAACTTCTTCCCCTATGTTTCCTGTCTCAGGAACCACTAGTCGATTCTCAAAATACAATATCACTTCATTAGATACCCGATGCTTTCCTTTCTTCCCTTCTTGAATTTGCTTAACCCATTCTTGCACTTGTGGATCAATCTGTTATACATCACTAATCTCTTGTAACAACATGGGCCTTACTTGTATCTCAGTCAAATATGCTCTTTTTTTTTTACTAAAGTCACCTTAACCCTCATAGCTTTCATTGCCTGTACTAACGTTATACTGAAATCATCTGTAACACTCCTTAATTGGACCATTTATAGCCGAACCAAGTTGTGTTATATTACATATTACATGATATACAGATCATAATCTACGTTTATTATAAAATATGGGTACACTTTTTTTTTCCTTCTTGAATGCCTTTTATTGATTTTAACTTCATCTTTACAGTATATGCCAATCTAAGTTCTTCGTGTTCCTGATGCTATCTGATAGTTCTAGTTCCTTTCACTTCTTTCGGAGACCTACAAATTCAGAATTAACCAAACTTGCTGAGCGATTACGCTCAGTGGATACTTTAACTAATGAAAAGCATAAATAATTTAAATGCACATGCATAATTTTAAACAATATTAAAATATTGTAAACCACTTAATAAAATAAATTGTTTTATTTAAAATCTTACTTAATTAGCTCTATAAATATTCAGACGAACCTATTTTTCTTATTTGAGTTAATTCACCAAGTGGCACACACCATAATTTTCTTAGATCAACTCACCAAATGGCACACACCATAATTTTCTTGGATCAACTCACCAAATGGCTATGTAAAAACGGTCATCACCATAAATCAATCACAACGGCTGTCATCAGAAAAATTAATGGCCATGTATCACAGAACTCAGGATATGATCGATCATTCCCTATCTCAGTTCAACTAAATCCTAGTAGAGTTTAAAATATTTTGTTATTATTCCGAATCATACTTGCTTTTCTTTCAATAATATCGTTTTTGTAACTTATTCCAAAATCAATAATTTTCATTAAGAAATTCAACATATATATTCATTTCAATTTCAATAGTTTTAATCAATAAATTCATCATATAGATATATATATATTCATCAATAATATTAACATAACATTTATATCATAAATATTCATTTCAACCACTAATATTCATTAATATTTTTCATCTATAATAAAAATATTCATTTCCAACAACATATCCAATATAAATATTTATTTCAAAATCAATACCTTTTACCAACTTATTCATCTTGATAATTCAATTTAAAATCAACATTTTTATAATATATTTATCATAAATATTCAAAGTCATAAATTTTCAAGAACATATTCATAATAAATATTTATAGCATATTTATCACAAGTATTTTCCAACAATATATTCATCTTAAGTATTTATTTATTAAATATTATTTTCCTTTAAATCATATGCCTTTCATAGAATTATTTTAAATCAATATTAATTCCATAATATTTATTGAAAACTCTTTTATATAAATCTTTATTAAAATTTAAATTTTTTTAATAAAAAATATTCTTGTTTCATATTTATTTTTATTTCTTTGTCAAAACTATTTTAAAACTTTACTTTATTTCTTAATAGTAATTTCTCAAAATTAAGTATTTAAAATAATATTTTCTCAAAATATTTAACAAATGATATTTTCTCAAAATATTTAAACAAAAGATATTTTATTTTGAAATAATATTTTCTCAAAATATTTAATAAATAATAATTTCTCAAAATATTTAAACTCTCTTTATTTATAAATCTTTTTCGTAAAATATTTTCTAAGTTATTTTAGGTACTTGATTTCCAAAAAAATAAACTTAGATTCTTTTGAAATAATTGTTTTTCAAAAACGTTCGTTTCCAGTATAAAAATAACTTTAAATAAAATAATGTATTTTTCTTTTAAAATCACCTATTTTAATAAAAATATTACTTTCATAAAAAATTCTTAAATAACTTGATTTATAAAATATTTAAGTGCTAATTTGCAAATACTTTTTTAAAAACTCAATTTATATAAATACTTGTTTATATTTTCAAATATCTTTTCTAAATGAAACATATCTTTTATTAAAATAATAATAATAATAATAATAATAATAATAATAATAATAATAATATATTTTTTTTCTTACATAGCAAATACTTAAAATCATTAATTTATCAGACTATTACTTTTATCGAACCATAGGGATAATTCGGTCCAATAAAATCTTAATTATTTATTTTAATAATAAAAGTCATAATTTTGAAGCAAACCATAACCATTGCAATAAATAAACATTTAATCGAAATAATCCCATATAATCATTCAATGCAAAATATTAAAATTATGCAGAAAATAAAATTTAGCTTTTCAAAATTAAAGTATCAAACCTTGGTCTGCATCGTTACGGTTCCTATCCTTTAATTCCTCGGACTGTCCTTTATCCTATCATTGTACATATCTAAATTCATAAGGTATTGTCCATATATTGGTATTTTATATTTATTTATTTATTGTTTAATTTTGGATAATTATTAAATTAAATCTTTTGTTAATTGTCCAATAAATATTATTCAATAAATATTGTCAGATAATTAAATTGAACTCATTTTATAAGTATTTTAGACTTAATCCTGCTGTCTATATAATTTAATTAAGTCATTATAATATTTAATCTTAATACCAATTAAGATTTTCCACTAATTAATCCATAGAATATTTATTTTATAATATTTTTTTCAAAACTCAGTTTCTAATATGTATTTTAACCATATTAAATTTAATCTTAGCCTTTAATTAATTTATTAATACCCCAAAATTATTTAATTTTAAAAATAAACTCAATTTATTATTTAATAAACTGATTGGATGAAATTGAAGAGCTAAAATAAGTTTTTGAGCCAATACCTAATTATTTAAAAGACGGAAGGATGAAATTGATATGCAGAAGAACAATTCGAGGACCAGACCGAAATTTGGCTCGCACAGGTCTGCTGAGGAGCGCCCAAAACGACAGGGCAATCGGCGCGCCCATACGCCGCACGACGTGGTCTCTCTCACTGAACTTCAGGGATGCGCGCTGAGACTTCTCTCCGAACGAGCACTAATATGAATCCGAGTGACTGCGCCACAGACTATTAGGCAAATGCACTTATCGTTCTGCAATATAGCTACCGGAGTACCGAGTGTCGTATCCCACAGGGACTATCGATTACTAGTACTAACTCTCTTGCTCGTCTCTCTATTTTTTTCTGGTCTTTTTTCTTCTACCTTCCCGATCTGGTCTCTTTATTTGATTTTCGAAATTCAAAACCTTCCGCAAGAATCGGTTTTCAATCTTCAATTTCAAAATCATTCCCAATCTTGCCAAATTCTTCTTCAAATCGATCTGTTCAAAATCAAGAAGAGGGCCCCTTCGTTTAGTCAGATCACCTTCGAAACTCGGTGATCCACATCTCCAATCTGCCTTCAAAATCGCTTGACCCATCGTCACTCTCTGTTGAGTCTCTTCTCATAGCATGAAACACAGCGTTGCACAAAACCCAGCCACCTTCAAGCCAAAAATGCACCATTCAACGCTCTTTAAACTCAATATTCAAAACGCATGCTTCAAATCTCAAAACGTAGGTGCCACTTGAATTTTGGGAAAAATAACCAGAAAGCCCCCTAAACGTTTCTTTCATTACAAAGCAACCCTTGAAATTTTCCATGTCAAACAGAACAGTCCCTGCTCAATTCCATTTCAGGCCACAACTTTGCATTTTCCTCTAAAATATACTGCATCGCGCCATTTATTCCTCAATTTACGTTCCTTTTCAAATAAACCTCGAATATGACCTGTTAAATGAAATTAAATAAAATAAGTGCTTGTAGAGATAAATTAATTATTAATTATAAGTAAAATTAAGCAATAATTCTTTATAAAAATATATATAATTCAGCACTTATCAACCACCGTCACATGCCGAATGACGGTCCTTCTAGGTTACAGACTGCTCAAAACGACAGACCTCTAAAATTTTCTGTTTTCTCCCAATTTTTTATGTCTACCCGAAATTTTAGGCATCCTAATGACTTCTCATACCTTTAGGGTTGATTTATAGACCATTCTACATTATTTGATTTATAGTTTAGCTTCTAATTATTTTATTTACTATTTTCTTTTTGACAAATTCACTAAATTTCAAAAATAAATTTCAATTTCTTGTCTACCACTTGCTTTCCATTATTTCCATTAATCATTTTGCCTCAATTTTATTATTTGGCAATTTGCATTTGAATTTCATTTACATTTGATTTTAATTTATATTTTAATTTCAATTTTATTTTTGTTTATTTTCCTTTTTTTTTTAATCATTCACATTATGTCTTTGACACTTGATAAAAATGTCACAAATTCTTATTCAAGTTTGTCTCTTGAGTAAACTGTAATCCAATTGTAAATTTGACACTTAATTTCACTTGAATTTTACTTAAATTTCACTTAATTCCAATTTCATTTAAGTTGGTTTACCTTTACTTACAAAGGTTTATAATTGCTTAAAATTTATAAGGGTTTACTAAATATTTACTTCCTTTTATTATATTTAAACTTGGTTTAATATTTTACTATTTAACTGAGGTAAATTTGAATTTACGGTTTTACCATATTTCACCCGGTGTGGGTAAAAATTGATTGATTACCAAAACTTAGCAAATTTATATTCAAAACGATCGTCACGAAGTTTAGATTGCAAATTTTAATATTCTAAGACTTAATTCCAAACTTATAAATTTTCGAGGATCAAATGACTAAAATACCATCGGAATCGAAACATACAATATTATACTTAAAATACCCATTTCTTCAATCTGATTATCATTTAAACATTTAATACAATAAACCTTCTTAGAATAACTCATTATTGAAATTTAATATGAATAATTTCCATTTTCTCTAATATTATTGGTAAATTACAATTTGGTTCTGTAACACCCCTTATAAGCTTACCGAAGTAGACCTATAAGAGGGCTACACGTGTAACTCCCCTTCTGGACCCATGAATGAGTCTAGAAGAAGCGTTACTACTTTCTTAGTTTTCGAGTCGGCTAACCTAAATATGCATTCATTTCTTAAAGTAATATAAATATCCACATCACATAGAGCTAGGTTCCACTATTACTTAGGTTTTACATACATATAAATAATCCATAATCCAAAGGAATATAAGTTTACATGACCAAAATCATTCTAGTAATTCATATACATGCCAAGCCTAACTATTACAAAATAACAAAAGCTATACCAAAAGAGTATGTAGACTGCTGGGCTGAATGACCAACTTCGACGAATGATTGGCTCTACTACTACTTCAACCTACGAGTTTAGACAAGTAAACTCGCTGAGCAAGCTATTGCTCAGTGGATGCTTTAACCGAAGTTTAAATAACATATAAAATATATTTAAAACAATAAATAAATCGCAGCAAACATTTGAAGAAAGATATAAGTAAAAACAGTTGAAACCATTCACACAAGATACATTTTTGCTCTAGTGGCCTTGTAAGAACTTAAGGATAAGATTAAGGTTTCGTAATATCATAGGGTACCATAATACCTGTATTCCACTTGAGTAATATATCTATTCATGCTTTTGATTGAGTACTATAATACTCGAAATCTTTTATTTAATTGGGGCACCATAATACCCATAATTATGATTATCGCGGTTCTTAACCCTACAATGCATCGCAGTCTTATCACTAACGTCCCAACAAGCCACAGGAGTGATACAGTAAACATTCAACACGATTAAGCAATTTCAATCATCATTCATCACATTCTTCCGTTTCTTTATCAAGACATCTCATGTATAATATTATCCTCAATCGTGCTTTTATTTGAGAAAATACATCGTTTGAAACATAGCCAAAACTTATTCTGATTGAAATATCAATTATTCTGAAAACTGCTGTTGATGTCACGCGCGAGACACCTGGGTAGCGGGCGTGACAAAACCCCAGCAAGCACGTCGCGCTTGAGATAATGAAGTCACGGGCGTTCCGACCTCCACTGGAACTTTATCCCTCAAATCATGTTTTTTTTCGCGGGCGCGCTCAAGGAGTCACGGGCGAGACATCAACGAGGTTGTCGACAGCGCGGGCACGACCATAAGATCGCGGACGCTACGCTGTTGACGAAGGCAGTCACGCGCGAGACGTTTAGGTCACGAGCGCGACTATCTGGTAAAAACAGACTGCAAATTTCGAAAATCATCTTTCTCAACACCAATAACACATAAACCAAATATTCAACTTGGAAAATCATTCTAGAGCACTTTTTATATTTCATAGGACTTAGATCAAAGGTTAATCACAAGGAATTATAAGTTTAGCATTTTAAATCTCAAATCTCATTTTACAATCCCAACATTCAAAGTCATATAGAAATTCAAAAACAACTTTAAGAAAAGCTAGGTTAAAGCATCAAACCTTGATTGATGAGCTTCCACTAAGCTCAAGCAAGTTCCTTTCCTTTCTCCTTGGCTTTGGCTTCTAAATCTAACACAAATACACATATAGATTTAGGTTTTATTTCAAATACTTTAAACCCTAACTTCCTTTTTCTAAATCTATCGCTATTATCAAAATCTATATCTATCTTAACAATTTCTAGCTTAACAAGAGGGAATATAACCAAGTCTATCTTAAACCCTAGTTTTACTTAAACCATTTACAATCTATCTCTTACCTTAGATTTCTTGAAGAGAATGATGAATATCCTATCTTGATCTTAAAGAGATAATAGCCAAATTACAAGAGAAAGTAAGAGAGTGTAGGGCTTTGGTGAAAAGTGATGGAAATGTTGGAGGTTAGTGTGAAGAAATGTAAGAAGAAGAGAAGAGATGGAAGGTGGTGGTGGGAGAGAGGAAAAAGGAGAAGAGAATTCTAGAGTTTGGTGGAAATGTGGAGATATTTTGAAGACTAGTAATTGGGTTGTGTGGGCTTGGCCCAAGTTCAATTCATTCTCTTTCATTTTCCCACTCATTTCTAAAAGGCCCATTAGTTATTAAGCCCAATATCTCATAATTCTTACTTATTCATAACTAACCTAAATCCAATTATATTGAATAAACCAACATATAAATTACCTTGAGTCTAAATGACGCTAATGCGGATTCCAAGGTTGACCTTGACACCTATATGCCCCGGGATCCGAACTCATATAAAATACACTGTTAGCTATGACAAACTCAGAAAATACTAGCTAATGGGGAAAAGGGATGTTACAGATTCTTTTTCTCATTTATCTTATTCAAGGATTATAATTTCGGGCTGTGACAGCATCTGCTACCACATTCACCTTTCCTGGATAATAGTTGATGTCGTAATCATAATCTTCTAGCAACTGAACCCATTTGCTTTGCTGTAAGTTGAGGTTTTTTTGAATTAACAAATACTTTAGACTCTTGAGGTCAGTGAAGATATGACACTTTTCCCCATATAGGTAGTGTCTCCATGTTTTGAATGCTAGCACAATCATTGCCAACTCCAGATCATGAGGCTTCAACTGTCGTGAGACATAAGCCACTACCTTTCCCTCTTGCATCAACACACAGCCCAAACCAATGAGTGATGCGTCACTGTAGACCATAAATTCTTTTCTCGACACCGGTTGGGTGAGTATTGGAGCATGGGTCAACTTCTCCATTAAAGTCTCAAAACTCTTCTGGCATTCCTTATTCCACTGAAACTTGACGTTCTTCTGAAGCAACTTGGTTATTAGAGTGGCAATGATCAAGAACGCTTTCACAAATCATCTATAGTACCATCCTAACTTCAAGAAACTTCTCACTTTTGTTATCATTCTCGGTGGCTACCACTTTAATATAGCCTCTATCTTCTTAGGGTTGACTTGGATCCTGCCGCCGACTATGTGTCCTAGGAAGATCACCTCCTTTAGGCAAAACTTACACTTGCTGAGCTTGGCATACAATTGTCTTTCCCTCAAAGTCTGCAGAATAATTCGAAGATGCCGTTCTTGCTCTTCTTTATTCCTCGAGTATACCAATATGTCGTGGATGAAGACTACCACAAACTGATCCAGATACGGGGTGAAAGATCCTATTCATTAAGTCCATGAACATTGCTGGCGTATTCGTCAACCCAAATGGCATTACTAGGAATTCGTAATGCCCATATTAGGTGTGGAACGCCATTTTAAGTACATCTTCTTCCTTGATCCTCAACTGATAATATCCTGACCGAAGATCGATCTTGGAAAATACTCCAACTCCCTTCAACTGATCAAACAAATAATTGATGTGGGGGAGTGGATACTTATTCTTAATAGTCAACCTGTTCAATTGTCGATAATCTATAAATAACCATAATGTCCCTTCTTTCTTTCTAACAAACAAAACTAGTGCTCTCATGGTAAAACGCTCGGTCGAATAAACCCTTTATCAAGTAACTCTTGCAACTAAATCTTTAACTCTCTTAACTCAGTAGGTGCCATTCTGTATGGAGCTATTGAAATGGGTGCGGCTCCCAGATACACATCAACGGTAAATTCAACTTCCCTTCTGGGTGGCACTCCCGGTAATTCTTCTGGAAGCACATTACATAGTACCTATATACTTTAAATCCTATCTGATTCTTTCTTTGCTTCTATGGCATAGACCAAGTAAGCCTCGCACCCTTTTCAAATGAGGCATCGAGCCGCTACCACAGATATCACATTAGTCAAATAATCATCCCTCTTTCCTAGTATAGTCACTTCCTTACCCTCAGGCGTTTGCAAAGTCACCCTCTTTTTCTCGTAATCCACAATTGCCTTGTGCTTAAACAACCAATCCATACCAGAATCACGTCGAATTCTCTAAAAGGTAATTCCATTAACTCTGCCAAAAACACCTCACCATGGATTTCTATAGGAGAATTCTTGATGACCTTATTGGTAACTACCTTATCTCCTGTAGGGGTTGTTACTAAAATTCCTGACTTGACATATTTTGTAGGCAAATCTCTAACTCTATCATCAACCATGCATACATAAGAATGAGTGAATCCTGGATCAATCCGAGTATAAATAGACTTGCCAAACATAGAAAATGTACCCCACTATTACATCTGGTGCTTCCTCATCCTCTCGAGTCTTCATGGCATAGACCCTTGCTGGTGCACTGGTACTTGATAAGTGCTATTATTATATATGTTTCTAATGTAAAAATTCTACTTAATTGTGTTTATTATTAGTACTTTGTTGATCTTTGTAGCACTTATTCTATTAATTTTCTTTTCCATAAGTCAAAATTGAGCATTCCTATGAAAAAAAGTGGACATAAGGGAAAAATGGTACAAAGAGGGTTATTTTGGAAGAAAATAGTAGTTCAAAGGGCTAGTAAATGAAAGGAAGCAGCACCTGGGGCTGAATTTGAAGCTATATAAAACATAGGTGTTGGTGAATGTAATTTTTAGTGAAATGAAAGGTTTGGTGCGTTTTGGGGTAAAATAACTACTGAGTTGCGTTTGAAAAGCGTTTTGATCAGGAAGGAAAGGAGTAGCGTGTTTCAAAGAATTGGAAACAAAAATAAGCATGAAACGCAAAACTGCCTCTCGCGTTTTGCTCATCATCTCTGCATTTTATCTTAACGAAAATCAGAAGTAAGGATTCGGGGTTATTGAAGGGGTGAGTTCGTGATCTGATCGACGGGAGAGTATAGACTAAATTTGATGGGAGATTTGAAACTTTGAATTTAAAAATATAAAAAAAGAAAGGAACCAGACGCGAGGGAGAGATACAAGACTAGAAACTGGAAAACACAGACCAGAGGAGAATCGACCGGAATGGGATTTAAAATTGATTTTGAGAGAGAGTGAGAAGAAGAAGAACGACGAAAAATCAAGAGGAAGGAGAGAGCATGTAACGCTCCGAAATTCGTAATGTCTGAAATGCTAAATGATCTACAGAAAGAAAGGTAGAATGAGTTAATAATAAGGAAAATTAAGGGAAGAAAATGTGTTGTAAAAGGGAGAATAAATGAATTTTAAGCATAATAAACTAATGATAAACAATAAGCTAATAGATTATGAATAAAGTAAACAAGTATTAAACAATAAGTAAGCTAATTATAAACATAGTAAACATGCGATAAACAAAATGTAAGAAATCATAAATGTAGTAAACTATTGTAAATGAAAAGTAAACAAGTTATAAGTAAGATAAATAAAGAGTAAACCAATAGTAAACAAAAAGTAAGTAAAAAGGAAGAAATAAAGAAAAACGTAAGT
>CATIWJ010216098.1:0-27333 GCA_949640765.1 Croton laevigatus | reverse complement strand
AGGTGGGTTTAGAGATGTTGAATAATTTTTCAAATATTTTTATGTAAGTTTGGAGATGTAAAAATAAACCCAAGATGGAGCTGTTTGCCATGTGGTTATGGGGTGGGCTACGAACTTGCATACTTGGAAAGGTCAAAATTTAGAAAAGCTGCTATTTGTTATAAATTGGCTAAAGAGAAATTGAAAGCTTTCAAGGCTGCTGCTAATGTTTAACATGTCACGACACATACTAGATCACATTTAAATCTACTGTTTTGGACGACACATTTTGTACAAGTTGCAGTTGTTATTTTTTATTGGCTTGGCTACCTCAATAGGGCTGAGTTTTGGCAAGATTAAATGTTGTTTTTGAATATGAAGGAGCATTCATTTAGGCTATGGCATTCCCACTCCTGTAATTATTGAAGCCCTTACACTTTAGATCGTTTGACTATCAAGTTTTTTTTTTTTTGTTTGGCTGACGCTCTACTTAATTTGTAGGAGTTTGGCTTGATTATTTTTAATTGTAAATTTTTACTTCCATCTTAACAGAATATTACTGTTAAATGGGTCAGGAGTCAAGGTGATTTGAATCCTCATGGCCTAATTAAAGATTCTTGTAGGCATGCTAATACTAATACATAAGATGTTATCCCGATTTCTCTACTTGTTTTTATTGATATGGTGAGGTTGTGATGAAGCATGTATGGTTTTGCGTAGATTGATCTCTATTATAATTCAATCTTTATGAAGCCATGCCCAGTTGTTGTTGTTATACCAATAAACATTCTTGTTTGATCCTTATGTTATCAGCTACAGAGGCCAGCTTGCAAGTTTTATTAGTTAAAGAGGGGCTAATCTTCAATTTGAATAAGTCGGAAGCTATTTGTTCCATTTGTTTGGTTCTGTATGTTTTCATGTTTTCCTATTCCTGTTTAGCTTTGCCTGTTTTCATTTTTGTTTCATTTATAATGGTGCATGCAAAGTGTTTGATAAAATACTTCTATGAAAAGGAGTATCACTGACTAAAGTTAGCATAATTTCACTATCATTCATGCTGCTTGTGGTTTTGCAAGATGTTTGATAAACAACAGATTAAAAACAAAATATAAACTTAATGAAAAAAGATTATAAGCAGATGTAAACAAGCTTTAAACAAATTGTTAGTAATAGTAAACAAATTGTAAATATTAATTAATTGAAAAACATAGCAGAAGCAAATAAGGAACTTATAGTTGAGTTGTGGAGGCTTTCGCTGTTAAACTTAGCTTTCATCAAATTGGACAGAATGCATTGAGAAGCTGCCACCAAATTATGTTTGAATAGACACATCCCGATACTTTATAGGATAAAACTTACCTTCCCGCTCAATACCAATCAAAGGTAGAGCCTAAATTATTACAGGAAAAGATATAACAACTAAAAAAATATATAAAAATAAAAATTAGTTAATATTTTTTTTTGAAAAATAGAAAATTACTTATAAAAGTTAGATTCAATCTCTATTTTTTTTAATAAAAATTTTAAGTGGAAAATATTATTTAGTTCCTGAATATTATATAATATTAATATTTCGTTTTCATTTTGTAAATATAATTATTTAATCTATATATTTTATAAATATAATTAGTTAGTTTCTATATTTTGTATTTATTTAGTTAAAATGTCATTCTTTTTAAAATTTCAAGTGTATTATGCTAATTTATACAATATTTTGTCCAAAATTTTAAAAATATTCTGCATGGCTATTTAATTAACAATTTATGAAGTACTTTATTATTCACTAATTTTGTATAAATTTTCAGTGAGGCTAAAAAATTTTAAATTATTATAACTTAGTTATAAATTTTTTGCTATACTTAAATATAAAACTATCAAAGGGTAAGCTAAAGATGAAATTATGAAAAATATTTCTAAATTGAAAATAAATAAATTTCCAAGGAAATTCACAACCTTACCACTATACTATGCTACATCTCCTTGAGTTGTTAAATAATAGAAGACTAAACCCCAACACCCCCCTCCCCCTTTTTTTTTTTGTTAAGAATATTTTCTTACTTCTAAAATTATTTATAGGAATTTAAAAAAATTTTAAAAAATCAATAAATATTTGGTATGAGTGGTTTCACACTTTTACCCCTTGAATAAAAGGTCGAATTCTTATGATTAGAGAAAATATTTATTTCAAAATGCTTTACGTTTTAATAGATCGATCCGTGCGAGCAAGAATATATGCCTAATCCATTCGTTAGAGATACTTATGGTTTATAAAATTCCTTTAAAAAAAAAATTTGTGGTTTATTTAAAAAAAAAAAGGTACTTTAAAAGTTCCTGAAAGGAATCAATGTTAGCTTTTTTTTTTTTACACAAAAAATGGGACTCTCTCTTTTTTTTTTTTCCAAAATTGAAAATTAAGCTTTTGTTTTATGCTTAATTAAATCAGAATCGAAAAATGTATCGACACTGGAAAAGGACATTAAAGAAATCTAATCGGAATCAATGTTAGCTTAGTTAAGCTTTCTTCTTAACAATGATTATCAGCCTTTCAACATGGAGAAGGACTATGATTAAATGGGCAATGTGAAAAAAGTTAAATAAGGTAGAACCCTAATTATATCCATCATTATGTTTTGCTAAACATCCAACATCATTTTTTTTAAAGGGTATATATATATATATATATATATATATATATATATATATATATTGAAGAGATAGATTTATACATAAAAGAATAAATGAAAAATAAATAATTATAAATTATTTTTTCGCAAAAAGGAATTAAAATTTTTTAAATATATGTAGATGTTTTATAAACAAATACTAAAACCTATATGTTGCTCAGCAAAATAAAAAGATTGAATCAACCTTAAGACTTAAAATTGAGAAAAAGAGCTCCATTACCAAAATAAATAAATAAATATATATATATATATAGATTTTATAATGTTGTTCAATTTTAATTATAGTTCTGGTAAAATAAGTTTTAATCTTTACTAATAAAAAAAAACTAAAACTTGGTACAGGTTTAGTCTTAATAAAGAATAGAAACCAATGCTATAATGTACATTTTTTGATATTGATTTTATTAGATTTTTTTAATGTCATTTTCCAGTATCAATACGGTTTTCGATTTCGATTTAATTAAAAATAGAAAAGCATAAAAAAAGTATAATTTTCAATTTTGAGAAAATAGGGTCCATTTTCATTTCGATGGCTGCTATGAAAATTTCTACGGTTTATGAGTTTTCCTCGAGCTTCAAGTCTTTTGCTTCCGGTGAAAATTAACGGGGCAACAACGAGTCCAATTGTCTTTTACGGATCTAACAATCTAGTGCTCGGCTATGTTCTAAAATTATTTTTATTTTTTTAAATTAAAAATGACCTCAGCAAAATTTTTGACAAAAAAAAATGAATTTTTGTAATTAATTTCAAAATGATGGTCAAATCAAATTGACTTGAGGTTCCAAATTAATGACTTTTTGCCTTGAAAAAACCCTAAAATTAAAAAACATATAAAAACAATTCATTTTCAATTTTTTTGGGTCCCATTTTTAATCTCCTTGGAGAGTTGCATCAACCCCCGCTCCTCCTCCTCCGCTTTATACGCGGCATTCTAATTTTAAAAAAAATTTAATTATATCCACTTTCTTTCATTTCTTTCATTTTCCCACTCCACTTCAAACTTCTCTTGCTGCTTCTATGCAATCGATCAACAAACAACTCCTCTCTCTCTCTCTCTCTGATTATTTCCGCCGCCGTATATTCACCGAATTTCAACGTCTTTTCACTGTTGGCCGTTGCACTACCTGAGTTCCGGTAAGGTTTTAATTTCATTTGCATATACTTTAATTTTGAAAGTTCATTAATTAGTAAATTGTAAATACTACTATCATTTTGCTTAAATTTCGGATTCTTGATTTATTTGAATTTTCAATGCTTCTTTATCTTGCCAGTTATGGTAAGTTAATAATTTCTGAACTGTATTTTCACTTTTTTAAAAAATAAAAAATCGATCGTTACTGTTTGTTTTTTTTTTTTGAATTATTATATTTTTTTTGAAGTGAGTTTTTGGTTCTTGGAAAGAGTTTGGTCTGACGCTTTACGACTCTTAGAAAGAGAAGAAGCTTAAGGAAGTTGTAAGTGAAGTTTTTCCCCCTTTTTCTGTTTGGTTGCCGGGAAATTTTAACATAGCAGAGATGAAAGAATTAAAAAAAGAAAGTTGCAAAATGACCTAGTCTTGTTTTATTATATTTTTTCCCTTTCTTACTAAAATTTTCTTTGAAAATCAATATTGATTAGTTATTTTGTTTAAGGTCCCTGAGGAAATAAACAGATTGTAGTTTCTTTTCTTGGTCTGAGCTTTTCTTGGAAACAAAGATAATAAATGACTGTTATTCCGATGGGTTTCAATTTTTTAATTTTTGAACTTCTGTTAGTATATTTCACACTTTTTACAAATCAATCTTGGGATTATGGTTATTTTGACTTGAATCTCGATGCCATGCTAGGGTTTAAAAATCTATAATAATTGAATCTGATTGTTGTCAGAATTTGTTAAGTAAGGGTTTTTTAGAACAGAAAGGAAGATAGTAGGAGCAGTTAGGTCTTTGAAGGTTTTTTCCCCTGAAAATTGGATTAAATTAGAAGGCCTGACATACTTGTATTTTAATTTATGTTTCTCTTTTGTTGTATTCTCTTTATTTTTATTACTAGTTTAGGTCTTAATTCCAATTGGTGTTGCTATATTTAATTTGAACTTTTATTCAAAAAAAAATTAAGTTTTGGGGTTTCCTTAGTTTATTTGTTTATATAAAGTTCAGGTATTATATCTATCATTCAACTTTCAAGCCGTTGCAATGTTTTTAAAATAATATGTTGCATGTGTCTGTCCGAGAGAAAGACTAATTTATTCATGTTAGTAATTTATTTATATGGAACTGGTTCTTGCTTATGACTTGGTTTTTTTTTTTTTTTTGAAGGTTTCTTATTTAAATTTTATATTTAGTTATAGTTATGAATTTTTTTTTTTATTTTTGTTAAACATGTCTAGTTATAGTTACAGTTACATTTCATATCTAGTTGTGTTGATGACCGATCTGCAAGCTTTGATATATTGAAATATTATCTTAATCTTGTTATCATATCCAATAGTTCTTACAATTTATTACCCATTTCAGTTTGATGAGAAAACAATTGCTATTCTTCTTTTGCATGTCATTTCTAAAATTTTTTATTGGATTGAATTATTTTTCATCTGCTCTTACACTACGGTTTTCTATTTTTCTTACTTAATTCAATATTGTTCTACACCATGCTTCCTATTTAAAAGGTTTTTTTCCTTTCGGCTCGTGTAGCATTATTGATCTCTGCATTGCTGCATTTATTTCTTTTTTCTTTTTCTATGTCAGATATCTTAATTCTAATGTAGTGGATTGGCAGAAAGAAAACATATTATATTGACCTTGCCAAGTTGCATGCAGTTTTTTAGTGAAAAGACTATTGTCCTTGCATATTTTCCCCCTTCTCTCTTTTCTTACTTTTTATTTTTGCATTTAGTAATTGAAGTGCAGGTTTATGAAGTCTCCCTCGTCAGAATTGGCTATAAAATACCACTCATTTTCATGATCAACAGTTTTAATTCAAGATACCCAGATGAAGAAGCTATTCTTTTTCAAATCTTCTTCTTCCAACAATGGAAACAACTATTCTGGTAGCCCGCCACAACCTGATAAGCAAGTTTGCTGGGATATCCCATTAGAAATGGGACTGAACATTCGAGATGGCAATAAGGAGAAACATATCCAGAGTTCCAAGGGTTTATTTTCAAAATCTCGAAAGCAAGTATATGATATCCCTAGCTCCAGCACGAATTCATATCTTAGAAGGAGCCGCTCAATGTCATCAGCTGCTTTCCTTGTTGATGGAATGGGAAAAAGTGATTTTTCTGGCACTGGTGATCCAAGCAGATCGCCTTCTAGCAGCATTACTAGTGATGCTCATCCATCTCGGTAAGGCTATTATATATAGTAATACAGTTTGTCAGAAGTTCCATTTTATACGTTTGAACTAAATTTTGGCTTAGCAGCTGCTTCTTTTAGTTCAACTTCTTCATGACCGTAATTTGATTAGCATTTGTTTTTTTTGCTAGGAGGCGGGCCCTTACTCCTGAGAGGCAAGGCAGAGTGAAGCGATATGAAACCGCTACAGTTCAAAATGGATATAGACAAGACAGGCCTGCTTCCTCCAATTCTTCTAAATCTCATCCTGATTCGTCAGCAAACTCTTCCTCCAGTAATGTCTCAAGTAAAGTTTTGGATCTCTATATTGATGGTGAGCAGCAGGAGGAGAGGAGTAAGCCCAAAAGTACTAAGGTTCGAAGAAATTTGGGTGGGAATGGAAATGCTATACGAAGGCTTCCACCAAGAGTCCAATATACAGCTCCTGGGTCTCCAACCGATGGCATCGACGACAAACCAAGATCTCAGTCTTTTCGGGATGCTAAAGGTACTTGCCTTCGTTTCTCTTCAAGAGATTGGGTAGAGAATGGATTTGGTCATGAATCTCCACAAAGACTTGCAAAGAATGTTATTGAGAGACTCTCTCAAACATCTTTACAGAAGTCAACTTCAAATGAGTTCAACTGTGATATCCCAATCACAATTGAAGATATTTATGGAGGATCCCTGAATAAATGTGCCGATACAAATTTGGATATTCATTCCCAAAAAAGTATCTCATTGGACGGACCTTATGAAACCATCAACAATTATCCTAAAGATTTCTCGGACTTTCAGAAACAAAAGAGTTCAACTGGAAACAATGTTGGGGATATGCACTCTGTTTCTTCCGAGGATGTAGTAGATGTTGAATTACAGCAAAAGTCTAGGGATGCTGAGGAGAGAGTGTTGCTTATTTCTGAGGAAATTGACCGAGAATGCTTTCTTCAAGACAGTGGGTTTGATGTTCCGTCATTGATTCAGACTATTAGAAACTTAATGGAGGATAAGCTAAGCTTAGCTATTGAAGTTTCAGGCCATCTAATGTCTCGTATTTCTGAAAGAGATGCTTCAAGGGAAAAACTTAGATCAACCCAAGTTGAATTGGAGTCATGGACCAGGCGATTGGAGAAGGAGAAGATCGAGTTGCAGTCTGCTTTAGAAAAGGAGTTAGACAGAAGGTCAAGTGACTGGTCATTGAAGCTTGAGAAGTACCAATTGGAAGAGCAGAGACTTCGTGAGCGAGTTCGCGAACTTGCAGAGAAGAACGTCTCTCTTCAGAGGGAAGTCTCTTCTTTTAGTGAGAGGGAAACAGAAAGCAGAAGCATGATAACCCATTCTGAGGAACAGCTTAGACATTTGACTTCCAAGGTGGAAGAGTTGAGCGAGGAGAATCATGATCTTAGAGAACAACTTTCAGAATTACAAGTTAAATATGTTGTAGCAAATGAAGATCTTAATTGCATTAAAAGGAATTTTGAGGAAAAGGACAAGGAATGTAAAGAGTTGCAGAAGTCTATTGCAAGGTTGTCAAGGACCTGCAGTGAACAAGAGAAGAGTATTGAAGGGCTGAAAGAAGCATTTACTGATGAAAATGAGATAAAACAGTCATTGGGAAAATTTGACCAGCACATTAAAAAATTGCAAATGGAGCAAATGAGGTTGACTGATGTGGAATTGGCATTAAGAAGGGAGGTGGAATCTCAAAGGATTGAGATTGATTCCCTTCGACATGAGAATATTAGCTTACTAGATCGCTTAAAGGGAAGCGGGGAAGGGGTCGGTGCTTTTACTTTCAAGCTAGATAAAGAAATTTGGACTCGTGTAAGCTGTTTGCAAAATCAAGGGATTCCAATGCTGAAAGAGAGCACTAAACTATGTGCGAAGTTATTAGAATTCATCAAAGGAAATGCAGGCCAGCTTCCAGAACAAGGTACAGAACTTATAAGAAATGGTTTAGATGGGCAGTTTGTTGTTGAAGCTGACATAAAAGTTCAAGGCTTTAAACGTGGAGCAGAAAACCTAGCAAGGAGTTTGCAGACGATATCTTCTTTGATGCCAGAGAAATCCAGTGTAGCTAATTCGAAATTTGAGTTGCCATGCGATACGATGGATGTTTCAGGGAAACTGAATTTTCGAACATCAGAGGTAAGCTGCTATCTATATCAAAGGGAATTACTCAATTCACAGATAAAGGTTTTTTTTTGGACCACAATTGTTGATGTAATTTGTTCTCTGAATTGGGTACACTAGTTCGTAAATGTATTCTTAATTGTCTATGGTGTTGCTGATTTTCGCTTGCCTTTGTACCTGGTTAGGAAAACTTGAAATTTGAACTTAAAGCAGAAACTTTGCTTACAAGCCTGTTGAGAGAGAAGCTATATGCAAAGGAGCTGGAAGTTGAACAGCTACAGGCTGAACTGGCAGCTGCAGTGAGAGGCAATGATATCCTCCGGTGTGAAGTCCAAAATGCAATGGACAATCTTTCATGTGCCAGCCACAGGTTAAAAGACTTTGAACTTCAGGTAATTCATTTTTGCTGTGAAATGTTACATCTCATTTTCTGTTTTTAGATTATGTGCAGGCTAATAAACTTTAAGCACTTTACAAGATAGAACACTCTAGCTTTAGTTGTTGTATCAGGCTGTCCAATTTGTTCATTCAAGTGTTCAAGCATTTACATATCTTGGGTGGTATTGTTGTGGGGTTGTTTTTTTTTTCTTCTTTTTCCGCTGGCGAAGCATCCGCTTTTAGAAGATTGACAGAAGTAATATGTAATATGTTATGTTTGCTAAATTTAAGTATTCGTTTTATTGAATAGATGCAAAAGAAGGATGAGAACATGAATCGAGTACAAAGTGAATTGCAAGACTCAATGAAGGAACTGACAATAATAAAGGGTATTCTGCCGAAAGTTTCGGAGGAGAGAGATTTGATGTGGGAAGAAGTGAAACAATACAATGAGAAGAATATGCTTTTGAATTCAGAGATAAGCAGCTTGAAGAACAAGATAGAAGCTCTAGATGAAGACATTCTTCTCAAGGAAGGTCAAATTACCATTCTAAAAGATAGCTTAGGAAGCAGACCTTATGAAGAATTTTGGCTAAAATAAAGATACATACATATATATACTTTTGCCCTTTCGTTTCTTTCTGGTTGTGGTTTCTTTTTTCCTTTTTGGGTCAGGTGGTGTATAAAGCTTCAATACCATGATTCTTTTGTACAAGACTGGTTTTTGTAATTACTTTTAGATGGCTAAAAGAGTTAACTAATACTACATCCGTTCCAAAAATACTGAGACTTTTACTATTTATCATAAAATTTTCTTAATTTTTTCTTCTCAAAATGCCCCAAAAAAAGGAAGAGAGAGAAGGTAGACAAGAGGAGACAGCTGATGACATTTGATGGAGTAGATTCTGAAATGGACAAGGAAAAATGCGCGCCTGTCAGAGGTGAAAAGCTTTGTGGGGAGGTGGGAATTTTAACCATAGAGGTGCTTTATATTTTGGTTACATCTTCAAATATATGGCGGGTTGTGGCAAGTAAAATGGAAAAAAAAAGTGCCGCGAAATGCATCCAAAATTTTGCCCTTATTTCCCTCTAAAAAAATTTGTTTGCAAAATTTTAAAGTTTGGTATATTTTAAATCATAGAATTCTTTTTTCCTATAAAAACCATGAAGTCAAACCTTAAAAACACCAAAGTATCATAGAAAATGAATGGGGAAGAAGGTGAACTCCCAAGTATTGGTCGAAAAAAAGGAACCCATGTGTTATTGACAACCAAAACCCAAGTGCATGCATATGTACTCCACAAACTTAAGAAAGGTTTCACCAAAAAACAAATCATATCTGAAGTTTCGGCCAAATTCTCCATTTCTAGGGCAACATATTTTAGGATAATGGCAAATGGTAAGAGTTATGACTCAGTATCCAAATCTGAAAGTTATTATTCAAAGAGAAGGAGAGAGCGGTTATGGTTGAGAGATTAAATGCTCCACAGTTTCCAATTTTTCAGCGGAAACCACATTTGGAGGGAAGAGGGCAATTTTCATTTCCCACTTTTGTCTGCACTATTAATTATTTTCCCAAATCCCTAATTTTTTTCCGTTGTTTTTTTTTCCGGCACATAATATAATTTTGGGTGTATTTTAAAGTCATATGATGCACAATTTTCAAGTTTTTGGAGATATTGGTTGCATATTTGTAAAAAAGATGCAGCCATATTAAGAACACCATATTTTCCCTTTTTTCCATGCCATTTTCTCTCTCTTGTAGTATGCTATGACTTGCCTGTAATTGTCAGCCCCATCTCTCTTCCTCTCTCCTATGGGTTTAGTAAACACGCCTAACATTGTATTTAAAAATTATTTTTTTTCCCCACTCCACTACAAGACAAAGGGCAAAATCGTCCAAATTCTATCCAAAATACCAAAAATCTCACTTATTTAATAACAACAAAAAGCCCTAAAGTCTCATTTATTTTGGTACGGAGGTAGTGCTTCTTTCCCAATTTTCCAACCAAGAGAACGACTTGAGTAAACTTTGACGAATAGCACCATTTTAACTAAATGTTATTATTCATCTGTAATTAACTGCCACTTCGAAGGGTTCTGGCATTTCCAAATTCCAACACTGAATAGAAACTGAAAATTACTTCATTTTCTTATATTTGCTATATTTTCTGCTGAGCTTTCCATATATAAAAATGGCAACAATTGACCCAGCACAGGTCCCAATCAAATAATTAATTTGCAATGAAAATTTGGATTGAATTAGAAATTTATTACATAAATCATTTGTTTTTTTGTTTTCTTATTTTCGCCATATTTACTGCAAGTGTTATTTGTAGTAATTTTTTATGTTGCAGTCCCTCCCTTTAGTGTTGGAATTTCATCTTTCATTGTTATAGATGGTGATTATCCAACAAAAAGCCTATTATTAGTTAATTGAAGTTGGAATGTGATTGGATGCGGAAGCTACCTATATATATACATATCAAAATGGTATATTTGACCTCAAAAATATCCTTTCAAGTCCATTTTAACATCATAGTATTCGAATAAATTAAAGAGAGACCAACATTTATTTGTTGGGACATTCAATTTTTCCGATACAAACAGATGTTCCCAAAATAAGGAAAAAACTAGTAAAAGTCTGAATTATGCTCTACAAGAATCTAACATAGGTACGCATAATTGAAGCACACAAAATCAGCTTCCTGCTACAACTATTTGGACATGTTTTCAGTTCAGCTGTGTTTTATCAATGTTCAGAATGTGTCCTTGATTTATGCATGGTACCAATTTGACATACCATCCAGATACCATCAACAGATGTGGCGCAACTCCATCTTCAAAAAATCAAAGAGATGCAGATTTCCAGAAATCAAGGGGCTTCCTTTGCTGAAATACAAAAATAGCATTTCAATATAATACTCAAGAATTTGCATTGTCAATGTAGAAGCATTCTCATGAAACTATCTTTCAGGAAATTGCGAGTTAATATAGCAGGAATAGTTAAAAGGCAGAAATATAGTTCTTTAAATAATAATGGGCTCATTTGTTATCTTATATTGATCATTTAATATACCTTTCTCTCTTTTGCACTTAGTTTGCAGCCTTGGTGCGCCCTTTATCCCTAGAGAACTTAGGCAGAAAAGAAAAGGACTGTGCACACATGCATCCAAGCCAAACAAAACAAAGTGCGTACACCCATTTGACCTACACTGACAAGTCTTCATTACCCATAATCTCTAGTCTTAAATCCGAATGGTTAACATTGTGAAGGGTAACCACTACATTACTTGAGCTGGCTAAATCTTGACCTGGCTACTCATTAGACAAACCCAGGGTTACAATTTACCCAGCTACTGTTTTATATCTGCAGGATGGACCTAGTATAAATTTCAATGCTCAACTCCCACTCCCAGGGCAGCTAAGGAAGGAAGGAAGGTCTTTGATGCCAGAGTAACCCAACAGCACTTGCTACAAACTAAAGATGGCAAAGACTGGTAGTAGTGCGGCAAAAGACTCTGGCAGGACAGGATTTGGCATCTTTCTGACTCCAAATTGATTTTTTATTCTAAAATGACCTTAAAAAGGAAACAGAACAGAATTTACCTGGGCAATCGGTATCTTTGCTCTCACTGAGTCAATCAATGAAAAATCAATATCAGCCACAGTAATACCGGTTGAGAGTCTATCTGCAATAGCAAAATAGAGTTGCCTAATAATTGTCATAATTTACAAAGAAGTAAGGACAAAAACAAGTGTACAAAAAGCATCTGCCTTAGGAAGATGAGGAAAGCAAGAATATTACAAATGAACGTGTTACATCCATGACACCAAATAAGATTCATAGGATCAAATAGCTGATTCCAAATTCAACCTCAGGAAATGGAGCCTTTTTAAGAAAAAGAAAGTGGTATTTTTTAGCTAACTAGAGATGCTATTACTCACCTGGCAATCTAGCAATTACTGTTCCCCAAGGATCAATAATTAATGTTTCACCGTGGCTTTCTCTTTTATCATTATGCTTTCCAGCTTGTGCAGCAGCTATTACCTGATAATAGAGATCATCATGAAACTTAATCTATCTTGTGTTATCCAGGCAAATGATAAAGGATGTAACAGAAGGCTCAGTTTAGTTAACAGTGAAAAAAGTTTTTATACATAGCATTGAGTTTCAATTGCACGAGCTCGAAGAAGAATTTCCCAGTGAGCCTGACCAGTTATTTTAGTAAAAGCTGCTGGTACCAGTAGAATCTGCAGATAAAAACAATAGATTCAGCATACTGGGATGAAACCAAGTTACATTGCAAAATTAAGGAATCAAGAGATACCTGTGCTTCATGTTGGAACCTAAGCTGCTGGTAAATCTCAGGGAATCTTAAATCATAGCAAACTGAAAGACCCAAGCGCCCAATAGGACTATCAACTGCAGCTATATCCTTTCCTGGAAACATAGTCAAAATAGATTGTGTAGAACCACTAACTAAATAAAATTGAAATTTCCATAGTAGCCATTGTAAACACATCCGTTGCATGGTTAATTCGCATCAAGTGCGCATCATGAAAGTCACAGGCAGCTAACTATGTGAAAGAAAATGCCCCCAGTGAAAAAATAAAGGAATATATGAATCTTTGTGGCCCCCCCTCAAATGCAAGTCCAAGGGCTCTCGCTATATGTTAGTAACTACCCTTGTATATTCAAAGATTCAATTAAGGATGAATGAAGGAACAAAGATCTACAGGATTCAAAAATTCTTTCATATATTTAGTACCAGTGTCAGTTAATCAAATGTACATGAGGTTGAATATGCGAACAGAATATATTCATACAATATAGGAAAATCAAGCACATAGATAAAGAGCTTACCAGCTTCAGTGAAGCTGCTTTCCTTGTATGTCCTTCCACCAGGAACATCTACATCAAATCTTCATTTCAAAGAAAATATTCATTAACCTACACTGTCCTACAAATATTTAATCATGGAGGCATGAGTTGTGTATTAAATCAAGCGAATGCAGAATCAATGATATAGCCAACTTCTTATTATTCTTATTAAGTTCTCCATTAATGCATTTTATTTTCCTATAATTTAATATGGAATGTGGAACTGCCTCCCAGAAATATCGAAAAGCAAAAAAAAAGGACTGATTCAAGAAAATTTTGCATGCAAATCTAACAGCAACAAATACATCTTCAAATGCTCAAAGAACTTGGAAACCAAAGCATCCACAATTAGATTAATAAATCAATCATCTTACAAGAATATTTTCCGATAGGTGCTTTGAATATTCCCACTGTCATCAATGATAACATGTGTATTACGTATATGTGCATCATCAAATCCTTTTTCTTGAAAGCCTCCAAGCGATAACCAAATGCCAGACTCTCTGCAATCCGTGAGAAAAAAACCCAATTACAAATCAACAACAGCACCAAACTATAATAAATCATAACAATAATTTCAAAATCATCAATAAATCCTACTAAATATCCAAATAACAATAACATAGCCACTGATTATAAACAAGAAGGTACCTTGCAAGAGAGCAATATTGTTCCATAATTTGACCATCCAAAGTTTGAGCAATCTCTACACTTTCCCCATCTTTCTCCCCAATAAAAGAAAAACTTTCTGGTAAACATAGCAACTTAGCACCAGCAGCTGCTGCTTCCTTATCACACAATACCATACAATTAAGCTTAATTAAACAGTCCAATTAAAGTAATCAAGTTACAAAATCAAATAAAAAAAGATTTTTGACGGAAAAATGAAGCATCCATCTGGTTATAATCGATGAATAAAATACCTTGACTAGGCGAGAGCATGTAGCGAAATTCGCAGCGAGATCATTGATTGAGGTCATCTGAGCTGCAGCAACACGGACTGAGGTCGCTGCCATATCCGACTCGCCGGCGAGGGTGGCACGTGACGTAACGGTGAATGAGCGGGAGCGCACGTGAGTTGTAGTAGTACAGGGAATGGTCTTGCTTCTTGCAGTGAAAGGGCAGTGGATGCGGTTCAGTGCTAGACAAGATGGCATCGTTGAGTTGGAGAAGGGATCTCCCTGAAAATATAAATTGAGACGAAACGGCACGTCGTTTATTTTGTTTTAAAATTGTCTTAAGTCTAAACCATGAAATTTGGTCTAGGCCCTTCGAGTTTCTACAAATCGAGATTTTTTTTTTCCAAATCATTTGTTGATATGTTCAAAAGTTGACTTTGTATTATAAGATATATGGAGATGTAGATATAAGTAAATAGCATATTTTTTAAATTTATACGGAGATGTAGATATAAGTAAATAGTATATTTTTTAAATTTATTTTAGTAAATAGTATAAATTTTGAAAAGTATAATAAATAGATATTCTTTTTATTTTTATCTTTCTACCCCTCTTTTGTTTTTTTTATTTCTTTTAAAATAAAATAGAAAATAATAAAATTAAAAAATATTATAGATTTCCGATGTCTGACCGGCGGAAATTCCGGCCACTTGTGAAAATTCCGATAATCGGCCTTCGGTGGTCTTGCACCGCTGCCCCAACGAGCAGTCTGGAAGCACCATGAGGAAATCCCTCTTCGGAGGTTTGCCTTAAAGCGACCTCATTATCTGTAAACATGGATCGGGGTTCCAACATCGACCTCAATTCCCCTTTCATTCCGTGAAGGGGAGACAACAGGGGAGGGTTCTCTTTTTTGTTGACCTCTCCACTGGCGAAATGGCAACCTCATTGTTTGATCATGACAGGGAAGCGATCGCTTCTTACCCCTAAAGGCTGTTTCTATGGCGACCTCCCCTTGAGAACGCCTTAACACGTCTGCCTTCCCCAGAGGTCCTTTTTCCCATCTTGGAGGCTTAGAGATGGCGGTCTTTTTCGTCCAACCTCGCACCTCTGGGTGCCTTTGAGAGTTGGACTCAGCAATCCTTACAAACAGGTCCTGGTCCATGGCTGCAAAAATAAAAATGAAATTAGAATAATTCAATGATGCACTATGTATCTCAACAAAAGCAAGGTGCGCATGCAGGCTTATTTCCCATAGGAGGTCGCCTTCCGTTACCTTCATAATGCTTATAAAACTCGTGGTAAACAGTCTTTGGGTATACCCCCCTTAGCATCCCAAACTTTAAGGGCGATCACTCTAGCCTTTTCCTCTTAGGAAAACCAACCATGAGATAGTTTCTGCACATTGCTGCTCCATGTGGAAGGGAAACTCTTCTCCATTATTCAACTGCACCAGCACCAAGTCCCTTTTATTGGCACTAGGGATAGATCATTTGTCCTGTTGATGGATCTTGTAGCTAGGATAGGCTTGCAAATGATAGTATTATCACGACCCAACCCAAGGGCCACGACCGACGTGCAGTTAAACTAGAGTCTGACCACACAAATCTGCAAAATGATCCACATTTGTCAACTACTTAGGCCTAAATCCATTGGCCTAAAATGGTTAACCCAACTTGACTAAGTAGTTAGGTTGTTTAACTTATGTATCATATCAAATCTCAATCAATATCCAATGTGAGATTTCACAAACTTTCCCCTTTTACGCACAATGTCCTCGTTGTGACACATAAACACAAACCTCAAAAAGCAAGACTTTAAAGGACTGAAAAGCAAGAAGGGAAAAGCAAAAAGGAAGTGCCCCCTTTTTATAGGAAGAGAACGGGAGTACAGGTTCCTAGGTGCAACTATGACCCCTAATTACTAGTGTGCCCATGACAACTCATCTAATAAATAAATAATAAGGGTAGAAGAGTAATTGACTAAGGACACCAAAGCATCGTGTAAACAAAAGGTTATGAGACCCAGTGCAAACGTTTCTCCTTTCGTAAATTTAAAATAAGGAAGTAGGTTGCCCACTTAAAATTGATTGGTGACGACCTCTGGCTAAATGGACCAAGACATGGAATGACTTTGATTGAAATGGACATCTTTAAGCCTCCTCTAGTTCTGAGACCTAGCAAGAGGTGTAGACACCCACCTGGGCGCTAAATAAGGCCACCCTTATTAGCCTATGGGGAGGTCACTCTCATCTTGGAAGATGGGGAGGTCATTTTATCAACCTTTGACCTCCTGACTTGGCCCAAGTCTCCTCGTCATCTTGGGCCACTGGACCTAAAAATCTAAACGACAAAAAATCTTATTGGAAGCGAGACTTTCGGGGTTTTACTACCTATATAAAGCCTACATCCAGCAACCGTCAGGACTCAACCACATTTTGGGAATTTCAATTATTATTTATTGTAAGATCCTCTTGGATAATTAGATTTGAAAGAATTTTTAGAAAATAATAAATATACATCTCAAAATGAGTTTCACCCAATTATGTGCAAAATCTAATTTAAGCATTATCTCTTTTTTAAAAATGGTCATTCGACCTTATCATAGACTATAATTATATTTAATTTGCATGCAACAAAAAGAAAAGGTTTTCATGCTTGTATTCTATGTAGTGAATAAGAGCATTGTTAGTAATCAAGTGAGAAGAACAAAAGCAAATTGGGATTGGCTAAAACCTTATTTGGTTTGGAAATCTGAAAATTTAAAATTTAACATAATTTTGACATGTGATAAAACCATTATCATATCATATAATACAATAATGATGAGTTAATTGTACCAAATTAACAATAATGTTATTATTTTTATTTAAATATAAAAGAGGCTACTAATAAATCAAACAATATTAAGGCACAACAAAGGTAGCTCTCCACTGACGAACGTAAGATCAAAAGAGGGAAGGGCTGTATTATATGGAGATCTTATAATTGTTTATATTTTTTTTTTAAAAAATAGAGAAACAAAGAAAATTTTTTAAAAAATAAGACCGAGAGAGCTAGAACCCTGCCAAATATGGATGTGTCCATCCCTGTAGCTCTTTTTTTTTGCACCAAATTAGTGTCAGTAGTATGGTGGGTCCATCCTGTAATTCTTCTTTTTGTATTAAATTAATGTCAATAATGTGATCGGTAAAAAACGAATTTAGACTTCCACATTTTACAATTTTTTATTACACACCTTATTGTCACCAAATAATTTGATTTTATTGAATATATATGAAAATGAAACAAAACTTTAACTAAGCAGTGAAGGAGTAGAGGCATATAATTTATTTTTGGATTGATTGTATTTGAGATTTTTGTAATAATATGGGGCAAAAGTTTATTTTTGTTTACTAAATAAGGAGAGAGGGAGGGAGAGGGTGAGGAAAAGTTGCCTAAAAATGGTGGGGTTCGTTGCAAGTCAAAGTCAAAAATCCTTGAAAAGCCAAAAAATTTAAAACAAGAGAGAAGTGAAATTCCAACTCACTCCTCAAAATAATGATAATTAGTTAATTTATAATTAATAATATAAGTCATCGAAGAGAAAGAGAAATGGTAGACAAGAAAAGAGAAGGCTCTTATCTGATCAGTGGATTTGTTGCTTAATTACAATCCTCTCTTTCTTTAGAACTCAATACAAGAAAATAAATTTATTAAAATTGAAACTCCCATAGCCAATCACACATACACCATTTTCTCTCTCTCCCTCTGTCTCTTTCTCTCTCTTGATCTGCCTTTATTACACCCTTTTTACCTGTTAGAACATTCTGAGTCTCCCCTTTCATTGATTCCCTCAGCTAAGTCCTTCCAATTTTTGGGCTTTTTATTAATTTTAAGCCCTGGATTGAAGGATTTTTCTAAATTTTTTTTCTTTTTTCATTTTTTAAGAGATTGGCGAGGTATTTTGGAAACTTTTTTTTGCCATTTTTCTCTTTTACATCCAAAGGTTATATTTTTATTTTCCACCCCCTTGATTTTTGGTGATTTTATTCACAGTTTGTGTTTTCTGGGTTGTACCCACTATCTATTTCTCTCTTGTTTTATGTTTGAGATTGATGGTGTCTGCTGTTTGATTGTTGGGACCTATCCATGGCCTTATAAATTCTACAAGGTGTGTGTGAGAGGATTTCTGTAAATATTTCATCTTTTGCATTTGAAGCCTCTTATGATGCTTATTTTAATGTTCGATGGCGTGATATTTTGCATATTCTAGGTTCTGGTTCTATGAATTAATATTTGGTGGTAATTTTATAACCTAGATTGATATTGTCTATTTTGGGATTCTTGTCTCAAAATTCATTGACTTGCAATGCAGGCTAAAAAATTTTCTTCGTTCCGTTCCCATAATAGTTTATTCTCTATCTCAAACTTGATATTATGCATTGATGGATATGTCAATGAATTCATCCCATTCCCTTTCAACTTTTGCAAATTAATTTGTAGCTATTCAACATTGCATTTGATGTCTCCAATGGGACATGTTACGATCATTTTTGTTTCTGGCCTCAATCTCTAATTGTTTAGGTTGGCTTTCGGTACATGTACATCATTTGTTATTAAATAAACTATTCCTTCAAATAATTATATTCTTGTTGGTGCTGCAATATATGCATTAGAAGCCTTTCCTGGTAATTAATGCAACGTTTTTATGCTTGTGTAGATTAATGGTGTCTGCATTTATCGATGTTTGCTTGATTTCTGAAACTTCTGCTGCGGGATTGGAGATTGAGGAGACATTTAAAAAAAGATTATTTTTTGATACTATTTTGTGGACTAGTTTGAATACGGGGTTTTTTGGGTGCGAATATGTAAGTAATGGTATCACATACATTGATGAGGATTGTTGCAACTTGTTGGAAGCCTTCTGCTGAGGGGGAAAATTCTAATAGAGGTGGAGATGCTTTTGGGCGAGCAGAAGGATTGTTGTGGTATAAAGATTCAGGACAACATGTCAATGGGGAGTTCTCAATGGCAGTAATTCAAGCGAATAATCTGTTAGAAGATTGTAGCCAACTTGAATCAGGGCCAATGAGCTTGCTTGAATCAGGTCCTCAGGGCACATTTGTTGGAATTTATGATGGCCATGGAGGTCCCGAAGCTGCCCGATTTGTCAATGAGCATCTTTTTAAAAATATCAAGAGTATGTTCTGTCCCTTGATTGATGAATTTTATTACCTAGCAAAGAGCTTGAGCTTTAATTGGTTGAGTCATTATCTATTTTGTTTTCATGCTTTTTCAATCTCTTAGATCAGATGTCATATTATTTGCCTTTTGTCTATTCTCATCACTGTTTACATACAATATTCCCATGCAGAATAGTAGCCATATTTGATCTTTATACAATTTACAAGTTTATTAGCTTGACAACAACTGTTTCATAATGATGGTTACTGTTTCACATAGTGCTTGTTCTCATCCTAGTTGATTAGTGCTTAGAGCATTTGCCTATGCTTGCCATTAGTGGAATGCAATATTCCCGTGCACATGTTACTGTTATACTTTTTTCTTCTTGTTTAGCTATTCGAAACTATATGCCTTATTCTGCTGTTTTGTCCCACACATTTTTTCATGTACTCCATAATGATCTCCTGGCCCTCTCATTGTCTTGGAATTCAGCGTCTTTTGCATTATCAAAATAAAATAGTAGAGCTCGAAGGAGTAGGACTTTCATGCTTTAAATGCTTTTGGAACTAGATAATTTTTATGTTTCAATCTTCACATATGAATTTAATTCTGAATTTTGACTTATTGTTCCTGATATCCTGAACTATGTAGTGCTTTCTTGATTGTTGCCAATCACAAGAAGAATAAGGCTGGTATATTTACGGTGAAAAAAAAGAATAATTGAAGCATAAATAAGAAGAATATGGTATATTTGTGGTTGAAAATGTAATAGAAGCATAAGAAGATAACATTTATAAGCCTGAATGGATGACTCTAGGTATATGAGACATTTCTGTGGCTATTTTCTTTTACAAAATAAAGTTGCATGGAGAGGTGTGTTTTCTTTAGAGGAATATAAGGTAAATTATAATTATAAGAGAACTACCAAACGAGGTACCATCTATTGTATGTGAGAGTGTCAACAAAGTGTGTCATCTAAAGCTGAAGAATTGGCAGTGACTTGTCTTTGTGCTTGTATGATAATGAGTTAATGTTACAACAGATTGATGGAAAGTTGAATATTTTTTAGAGTCAAAACATTCTAAAAATTTATAGCGGATGCATGGAAATTCTAGGTGTAAAATATAAGGATGTTACTTTTCAGTTTTCAACCTTCCTCTGCCATTTTCCAAAGTTATATAACTGTGCTGCTACTTATCGTCTATGAGAATTTAGAAACCGTATCACTGTTTTGAAAATTTTGAAGTCAAATATTATTGTAGTGTAATTTGAAAGCATAAATTTTCTTTTAAATGTTCTTTTCTTCTTTCCAATTAAATTTTCAATGTTTATGTAGCTAATGCAAATATTTACTGACTTGACAGCTATTCATGGTGCAGAATTTACATCGGAGACCAATGGAATGTCTGCAGACGTTATAACTAAAGCATTTTTGGCAACAGAAGAGGCATTTCTTTCTCTGGTGCAGCAGCAGTGGCAAAATAAGCCACAAATTGCTTCTGTTGGTGCATGTTGTTTGGTAGGTATAGTGTGTGGTGGACATCTATATATAGCAAATGCTGGGGATTCTCGAGTGGTGTTGGGAAGATTAGACAAGTCTGTTAAAGAGATCAAAGCTGTTCAACTATCATACGAACACAATGCAAGCATTGAATCTGTGAGACAGGAATTACAATCGTTGCATCCAGATGACCCGCATATTGTGGTCTTAAAGCACAAAGTTTGGCGTGTGAAGGGTCTGATTCAGGTGATTTCTGAGGCTTTGCAATTGTTTTTTCTTCTCTCCCTTTAAATTGCTTTTGTTTCTTTGTTGATTCATTTCTCTCTCGCCTCCCTCTTCTCCCCCTTTCTCCTTCTCTCTATATGTATGATTTCTCATGTCAATTTCTGATAATATTTTTTATGTACATAGCTTTTTTTTTCATCAGGTTAATGGTCGTTAAATGTTTATAATATTATTAATCCTTTTGTTTAGTCATTGTCTGTTTCATTCTTACACTACCTTAAGTACTGTAATTATTTGTATAATGGAAATTTATGTGCACTAGCACATATCCTGATAATGGATGATGTTTAACAAAATAAAGTGCTTCTGCTTTTAAGGGACAAGTGCTAGTAAATTGCTGTAGTGTTATGATTATGTCAGAATTCAAGAATATGTAGATAAGAGAATTTCGGAGTGAATGTTGTTTTGATTGATATTTGTGCTTTAGACATTAACTAGTGAGAGTCCAGACCCTAGAGATCATTGGAATGGCATTGATGCAGAATACAAGAAGGAATGCATTTTTTCACGAGGCACCTTCTTGTGTATTTAAAAAAAAGTGAAAAGTAGTTTTGTGGCTTCAAAGATAAGTTCTTTCATTGAAATTTGGATTTTTTTCATTAGTCTATAGGTGGTGAAAATCAATATAAAAAAAAAAAAAAAAACTTATCATGTTGCCTGTTCCAACTGTAGTAGTGGGCACAGAATATGAGTTTTCGATTGACCAAGTTTTTCTACTTCGCAGGTTTCAAGATCTATAGGTGATGCCTACTTGAAGAGGGCAGAGTTTAATAGAGAACCTTTATTGGCCAAATTTAGATTGTCAGAACCCTTTGATAAACCAATTCTTAAAGCTGAGCCAACAATTGCAGTGCAGGAACTACGTCCTGAGGATCAATTTCTTATATTTGCATCAGATGGCCTGTGGGAGCACTTAAGCAACCAAGAAGCAGTTGACATTGTCAACAATTGCCCACGTAATGTAGGATTTCATTTTTTGTTCATTTCTTATATAGACCTTGTCAGAATTTCTTTGACTAATAACCATTCTCTGTGGCTGTTTTTTATGTTCTTCTCTTGGTTTTTGTGTCGATGTTAGTTTATGTTTCGAACTTGGTTTTGGATAACGTTCCACTTTTTTGCAGGGTATTGCAAGAAAACTTCTGGAAGCTGCTCTTCGTGAAGCGGCAAAGAAAAGAGAAATGAGATACTCAGACCTGAAAAAGATTGATCGAGGTGTGAGGAGACATTTTCACGACGATATCACAGTAATAGTTTTGTTCCTTGATTCACATTTGATCAGTCGAAGCTCAACCCGCGGGCCTTTGCTTTCCATTAGAGGAGGCAGTAACTCTGGCAACGGCACCTCATAGCTTATAAGTACCTGACGCTTAATCCCTATTTACTTCATTTGTATTAAGATTCATTTTTCTTTCAGAAGAGAGTTTAAAGGGAAAGTATTCTTTTTTATTTTCTTCTTCTTTATTATTATTTTTCGGTTTCCTTTTTCTATTGTATAGCCACGCTCTACTCGTCGAAAACTTCGTTGATGAGGTTGTATAGAGACCTTCATAGATAGTAGAATTTGATGCCTCGACTCACACACACAGACAGAAGGGTGAGGGTAGCAAAGCACTACTTTTCTGGTTATACTTTACTCAGCTATTCCTCATTACAGCTATAGTTTATAATCTGTCTCAACATAACACTTATAAAATGACATTTGACACAACACTTGAAGTGCAGTTTAACCAATTTTTTTATCCTTTTCTCCATTTTGCTCACAGGAATATATCATATAATGCATCACTTTTGTGGTAATTGTTTACTTTTTTTAAAGGGTTTGAATGTGATTTTAGAACTCAAAATTGGCATTACATTATATGCATTTCGACTCGCTACAATTATTTTCTTGTATAATATGATATTATCACATAAACATAAAAATCAATTTCTATGCATCTCAAGCTCAAAATTTGGTGTATATCTTACAAATAGTAGTTTTTTCGTGATTTTTTTTTTCACCGTATATATTGTCCCAATTCAAATGTTTTAGGTGATGTTTTCTGTAAAAAAAAAAGTGTTCTAGGTGATTTTTTGTGTATGCTAATGAATTGCAACTCCCGAGTAGTATGCATGCATATTTTAGCCATCTGATTTGTTTTAGGGATATTTTTTTATCATAAATAACAAAAATCTTTGCTGTGCCTCGTTCATGGAGTTCCTAACAACAGGCACCGAGAACTGTACTGGAATTGAAAAAAAAAAGGGAGAAATTGGAAGCATACCAGAACCGGAACCAGAATCGAAAATATTTAATTTTAGGTGCCGGTACCGGTGCCAGTTCTTTACCTAGAAACGTATCAAACCAGAACTGTACGAGAACCAATCTGTAAATAATAATAATAATAATAATACAGCGGCTGATTTCTTCATTTTAATTTTTGCATACGATGTGTTTCTCCTTAAAAATTCCAAGTAACTAATAAAGCATCAAAGTGAGACACAATTGGAATAGTATCTAAGAGTTTTATTTTAACTTTCTCTAATTTTCCCTTTTCTTTTTTTTTTCTTTCTATATTTTTTATAGCATTTACTGACAAGCAAATCAACAAATATATATGTATATATTTCGTAGAAGTATAGTACTGTTTAGATGCATAAGAATTATGATTATCCGTAATTAGGGAAGCTAGCTTCATCCCATTAAAATTAATTATTTGGAATGTTATGTATGATTACGACGATTAATTTTATAATGAACAAGGTAATTTCCTAAAACTTCTTAATTTTAAATTTTAAAATTAACCATTTTAAATCTAGATATTTTTAATGGAGTTCAAATGTCTAATTTAATATTCGATTCTTTCCTGAAATCAGTATCGGAAAGGTGTTAGTACCGGTTGCAAATTCTTGCAGTATTGGTGCCGAAACTTTAAAGAACCAGAAATTAGGTGCTATTGCTGATTCCTACCAAAGAGGAGGTATCGGAACCGAACTTTACACCCCTAGTTAAAAGTAATAAAATTATTATTTTTTAATATTTTATCAACATATAATTAAATTAAATTTATGGATATAAAATAATCCATTTTCCAGCTGGGAGTTTGAGACCAAAACCAACTTCAAACCCGTGTCTAAAGAATTTTTAAAAGGTGCTCGCTTAAAGAGTTTGATTTTGAAAAGAGAGCTAATTTAGTTCGGGTTATTAAAAAGATGAGGAAAACCAAAGAAAAATCTAAAATTGACTCCAAATTAGCCCAATGGCAAAACAAGTTTACTTTTGTACTAGTCGCAAAATCAAATACTAGATTTTTTGTTTCTTTTAGTTATTTGAAGGTGGAGATTATTTTGACTAATTGCAAAATCAAGTTATTTGAACTTTGCAGATGTATTTGATACAAATGGATTTTCCAAGCATACGCTAATTTTAGAATTTCAAAGTGCTCGTCAACTTTGACAGAAGAAAGCAAAAAATATAATGCAGCAAGAGCATTGTTTGTGGATGCTCTTAGGCTCCAAGTACTTTGTGTCACCTCCTGCAATCAATCCTATGACATCTAGGACAGTCATAGAGCATAGCATGTCTTTTTCATACATTTGTTCATTTTTTTCTTACATTTGTTCATTTTTTTTCTCTCTAAATTAAAATAGAATTTCAAACTTCTATTTAGGTTTTGCAAGCAGTAAGAATATAATTTTTTAATGCTGTTTGTTTCCAATTAGAGTCTTGAGCACTTATTGATTTGTTTTCATTAAACTTTTTACACCGTCCACCTGCCCTTTGTATTTTGGTTACTTTATTTAGTGGGAGCTCAAAAACTATATTACAAAAGTCAAGAGATAATAGCATTTCTGATAACATTTTCATTTCTAAATTCTATTTAACTGTAAATTGGATTTCTGATCTGTGTCTGCAAAAGGTTTCGCAACTCACAAACCGTGCTGCATGCCTTAATGTACACAGCTTTCCACTTACAGCCCTTTAACAAGGCTATGACTATCCTCTAAAGAAGGGGGAAAACCAACTTTTCTTGGCTATTAAATTAATTTTATTAATATAGCAATTGAAGATATATATATATAAATTTAGAATATAAGCAAACTTAATTAATAAATCAAATAAACCTTCATCATAAACCAAATTAAAAGAGATCTCCCCTAATACATTTGACAAACAAAAGAGACTTAACAAACATAAATATAAACCTAAATGAAGTTCAATAAGCAAATTGAAAATAACAGTAGCAAAAGACATTCTTCAAATTTGGTAGTTAATAAACCAATGAAAACTATTAAAAAAAAAAAAACCACCCAAATAAATTCATAGGATGCTCAGGGACTTTCATTCTCATTATCCCAAGAACCTTCAACAATTTCGACATTAAACTCCGAGTACCTCTTATTTATTGAAAAAATTAGGTTATCTCCAATCTCTTGCATACCAAATTGATATGACCAGTACTCTAGTATTGGATGATGCTGCGTAGAAAATCAGCTATTACTGTCTAAAATCACACATTTAATTTATAAATTAAAAGTGCATATTTACTCAATTAATAACTATAAATCACAAGCAAAATAAGTTCATGAAGTTATGAGTTTGGTGGTAACAGTCCTAATCATAATGTACTCATTATTTCCTTTTGGATATTCTTCTTATACTAACACATACTGAACTCCTTTTGAAATCTTTGTCTTTTTGCACACCAATAAAAGAAATCTTTCCTGATATCTTGATTCCAATAGTGTTTAGCCTTACATAGCTCGATGGTTTGTCATCTTTGGTCTCTATTGCTTCCTTTCCCTTATTATTCTTGTGTGCATATGGTGAAATGATAAAACCATTTGACTACTCATATCCCTTACCATCACTATTAGAAGTGTACCTTTCTAGTTGCTTCAACACTAGCAATTTCACTTTATTTTCAGCACTTATTTGAGTCAAAGATGTTGCACAGAAAATCAGCTGTTACTATCTGCAATCACACATTTAATTTATAAATTAAAAGTGCATATTTTCTCAATTAATAACTATAAACCACAAGCAAAATAAGTTCAAACTTTCATACCATATTGCATGAAGTTGTGAGTTTGGTGGTAACAATTCTAATCATAATGTACTCATCATTTCCTTTTGGATATTCCTCTTATACTAACACATACTGAACTCCTTTTGAAATCTTTGCCTTTTTGCACACCAATAAAAGAAATCCTTTCTGATATCTTGATTCCAATAGTGTTTCGCTTTACATAGCTCTATAGTTTGTCATCTTTGGTCTTTATTGCTTCCTTTTCTTTATTATTCTTGTGTGCATATGGTGAAACGATAAAACTATTTGACCAATCATATCCCTCACCATCACTATCAGAAGTGTACCTTTCTAATTGCTTCAACACTGGCAATTTCACTTTGTTTTCAGCACTTATTTGAGTCAAAGATGCTACGCAGAAAATCAGCTGTTACTGTCTGCAATCACACATTTAAAGTTATAAATTAAAAGTACATATTTTCTCAATTAATAACTATAAACCATAAGCAAAATAAGTTTTCATACCATATTGCATGAAGTTTTGAGTTTGGTGGTAACAGTTCTAATCATAATGTACTCATCATTTCCTTTTGGATATTCCTTCTTATACTAACACATATTGAACTCCTATTGAAATTTTTATCTTTTTTCACACCAATAAAAGAAATATTTCCTGATGTCTTGATTCCAATAGAGTTTAGCCTTACATAGCTCGATGATTTGTCATCTTTAGTCTCTATTGCTTCCTTGCCCTTATTATTCTTTTGTGCATAAGGTGAAACGAAACCATTTGGCCACTCATATCCCTCACTGTCACTATTAAAAGTGTACCTTTCTAGTTCCTTCAACACTAGCAATTTCACTTTGTCTTCAGCACTTATTTGAGTCAAACATGTTGCGCAGAAAATCAGCTGTTACTGTATGCAATCACACATTTAATTTATAAATTAAAAGTGCATATTTTCTCAATTAATAACTATAAACCACAAGCAAAATAAGTTCAAACTTTCATACCATATTGCATGAAGTTGTGAGTTTGATGGTAACAGTTCTAATCATAATGTACTCATCATTTCCTTTTGGATATTCCTCTTATA
>CATIWJ010216049.1:0-24795 GCA_949640765.1 Croton laevigatus | reverse complement strand
CTTTTTCTTTTTGAAAGATATTGTCAAACACTTAATTTTCATACAGACATGTCTAATTAAATCACTTCTAAAATCATGATCATAATAAAATTTTGGCAGCACTAAGCCCGTCTTGGACTATAATTTTTATCCTTTTATTGGTCAAAATATTAAAAATTATTTTTTATAATGCCCACTAAAGTAATTTGTACTGTAACTTCTATTCATTTAAATAGTATATTATTTATTAAAAATTTACTATCTTAATTGTTAACTTTTATTATTTTGTATACATATGGTGTTATTGATGTTAAAAACAAATAAAACTATTCAAACAGCTAACTTAAATAACTAATTTTACCAAACACACATCATAGTCAATATTTTAAGAGTCTATTCAATTAGCCACACAATATAGCAATTTTATAATAATTTTTAATTTCTGAAACACATATCGTAAAAACATGTCTAGTGAAGTTACAATTTCTTTTTTTATTAAAATTTCATAATGAAATGTTACCACACTAGGCAAAATTGTAAGGTTAATTTTCAACGTGCCAAACAATGTATGTAGCAAAATTGTGTTTACTGAATTGAATTTAAACAGCCTTCATTTCAATTAAATTTACAGAAAACCACTTTTATTAGAGACTAAAAGGCCAAACTTTTAAAAGTCTCTCCACTACTCAAACATCATTAAAGAAACAATATGAAGATGTCAACTACACCTTTTACTTTGGTCTCAAAGCGAAAGAAAGGTTAATGAGGTTGTGCTTTTATGAACAAACCTCAAAGTTGGTTAAGAAAAGCAAAGCTTCCTTAAAATGAAAGGAAATTCATGTATATGGTCCACATCATATATAATACTATTCAATTTGGAGATATTAGTTTTAGCATCATTTAAATTAATGATAACTATATTATCCCACTAACATATTAATTTTCACATGACAATCAATTAATTAATTAATTATAGATTGTATTACATTAAGCGAGGGTGACTATGCTCCCACATATAAATCAATAGGGGCCATAGCCCTTCCCGGTTTAATGTTCTTAGTGCATCATAATATAAGCAAATCAAACAATTAGGCATTTGGTCTGATGTCCATTTCAAAGGGGGAAAATGTAAAAATGGGTTGGAGATTTATGTGATTTGAAAATGACATAATTTGCTTGAATTTGATTTCTTCAAATAAGAACAAGTTGCAACCATCACATAGCATAAATTCATTATTACTATTCTTTTTCTTTTCTTGAATAAAATTAATAAACAAGACATCTAATCTAATGCTTTGGTACATAGTCATTTTCACAACTTAGTATTCTTTATAATTATTATTATTATTAATTATTGACTATAAAGAAATTATTATAAAATATGTCTTAACCAAAAAGTAATTTTTAATTCCCAAAAAGGAAAAGAAAAAAAATAGTAGTTTCAGAATTTTCAAGAAAAAATATTACGAGTGTAGGTCACTGGTTATTTGGAATAAACACTCATACGATAACATGATGAACAAGAACTTTTATGAAATTCATTTGTTCTAAAGTAACCCGAAGTAAATAAAGAATTTCTTTTCTGTTAACATATGATTTTGAGTTTAAACACTATGTATAAAAATATCATATGGAGTATCGATCTTTTTGTATAGATTTTGAAAATTCATGTCAAATTACCATATAGGTACCAATAGGGCATTCCCTCTTTACAGTAGGTACCAATTGTAGATACCAATTGTTGGTCACGTCACGTGTTTATACCTATTAATATTAATTTTTTAAGATTAAAATTTTTGCTTTGTAACTCATTATTTAACCTACCTATTTAATTAATCTATTAATCACCTACCGAAAAACTCATCCTCAATAATTGAAATTTATAATTATGAAGCCGTTACAATGATAATGTCCATAGTACATCACAAACCATGTTGTCAAGCACATGTTAGGTTAAAGATTACAATAAATAATTCAATTCAACTACCAAACCTTTAGGGAAAAAAAATTATTGCCTCTACAACTCCTCCATTATTTTATAAGCAAACCAATGCAATATTTTACCATAATTATATAAACTATTAATTTTTGTAAATCCAACTAGAATATTTATTTGTGGAAATAATTTTGTTTCTGTTAAAATAAAATAAAACAATTGATAAATGATGTTGTAAAGAGATGATAATGACTCTAACTAAATGAATGTTATGTTTAATAAGTCAATGTATTACTAAAATAGGTAAATTGTTATTGTTTTGTTTGTGTGTTAGTTACAATGCATGTCTCACGTTTATTTATTTATTTATTTTGAAAAAATCATTCATTTAGAATTTATGGCTATTCTTTGAAAAATGTCACCAATAGGAGATATAGTCCTAGCTACCTAGATGTTTCATAGCTATTTCCCCCAAAGAAAATGGGAATTCTATATACAATGTTGATTCTTTTCTTTAATTTCAATATTAGATATACAATTTACCCCCTCAAACATGTAACTTATAATTAATTTATTCTTTAAATTTAGAATCAATTATTTAGCTATTTGATCATTTGAGTGATTAATTTTGTATACAAATAACTCTTGCTCATAATGTAGTAAGTGTTCTCTTCCTTGGGATCTCCTTTCTCTCTCCATTTCTTTCTTTCGTAATCGATTTTCATCGCTTAGTCAGAAGGTCATTTTAAGGGTACCCATCAAAACCTCATCTCAACTATTCGATATCACTCTTTCTTTTTAATTTTCACCGCAATAACTGAAAGTTAGACGGATAGTAAATTTTAAAAAATCCTTATGTGACCTAGGGAAAATATAAATAAAATTATTCTTTTAATTCTTATACTCTTGATAACAAAACTTTTAACAAAAGGATAAAAATGTTCAACACAAACAAAATTCAAGAAAAAAAAAGTATATTTCAAAAAATAAAAAAACAAGATTAAGTAATATGTATAAAATTGTAATTTTTTCTTTAATTACACTTTGAAAATTATAAAAAATAAATGTTAGGATCGACTTTAATATTAAGTCAAACTTTTTCTAAAACTAATTTCAACTTATAAAATTTTAAAAAAAATAAATTTAATAAAATTTCTAACATTCATTTAAACATTTAGCATAAATCACACAAAATTTTGTAATTTCTTATGAAAAAATAATTCTTTCTTTTCTAAGAAATATATAAAAATAAAATATGAAAAATGTTGATTAAAAAAAATGAAAAAAGCCAGTAGGAGAAATTAAAATAATATGGACAGCTGTGTGGTAGCCACCCTGTCTCTAACTTCTCTGTCCCGACATTCACTTTCTTCTTTAAATTACTCTCTCTCTCTAGACATTGCTCTATATATACAAAAACCAGAAAGCTTACATTTTTCAACTCAATTGAAGAAAACCCATCTCAGAGAGGAATCAAACAGTCCAATTTTCTTTTCAAAATCTTTGGTTTCTTTTATTTTTTTTCTAAAAAGTCCAAAAACCAGAAGAAGATCAATGGAGGCAATGAGGAAGATGAACGTGTTAGTGGTTTTGATGGTTGTTTTAATGGCAATTATTCAAATGGTTTCAGCAGACCATCATGCACCTGCTCCAAGCCCTGCTTCTGATGCTAATGTTTTTGTTCCTACATTTTTTGCTTCTTTGCTAGCTCTTGCTTTTGGTTTCTTCTTTTGAATATTTTCATCATTCATGGGGTTGGAGAATAAATTAAATGGGATGTGATTCTTACTATTATTATTTAGTTTTAATCTCTAATTATTGTATTGTTGGGAAATTGATGAAGATTATTGTATTATATTCATGACTTTCTATTGTATAATTCTTATGCCACTTTCTGTTTTATTTTGGTTTAGTTAAGCTGATTACAATAAGAGATCTTTCGTTTGGTTTGTTTTTGTTTTACTATATTTTGTATAATTTAATTGTGATTTCTTTTTAGGAATAAATTTTGCTTCTTTTTTATTATTTCCATTTTTTTGGTTATATACTTGATTTCTCCTATTCTTTTCTTTTTCAAAAACTCATCTCTCCAACAAACATAAATTCACTTTCTTTTAATTATGTTTACTAGTTTTTTTATGACTTTTTTTATGAAGGTTAAGTAAGAGCTTTTTTGTTTCTTCCACTATTTATTTTAAATTATCTGACTTAAAAATGTATTTTTTTTTAATTCAATAATATATATTGTGATTTTTAATGTTTTTAAAATTAGTGTTTGTATGAATAACTATTACAAACTTATCTCACCAGCATGATAATGTTAAGAAATACTGTAGACTATATTTCTGCAGTGGCTTTTCAGCTAGATTTTAGCATTTTCCCTGACCAAAAACTATTGTTTATGCTTATGGTGCTCAATAAAGTAATTTTTTTAATAGAATTTTTAGTTTTTAATTTTTTTTTTATTATTAAAGACTAACATTCACAAAATTTTATCTTTTTGAATTTTATAAACTGTTAGACGTTAACTAAACAGTTGATTTTGTTAAAAAATTTAATATTTTGTTTGAATGGAACAACCTTGATTTGATATGAGCCACAGAAGTTGCAGCCACATATGGAGGTATAAGTTTGCGCAATTGAACGTAAATTGGTCAAAATGTAAGGTAATGGCAATTTTTAAAATTTACATAGTTAACCATTTTTAGTATAGAAAAAAAAAATAGAGAAACTATAAAATAATAGTAAAAATTAAAAGACTAAATTATTTAATACGTTAAAATTTAAAGACTAAATTATAATTAACCCGTTATAAAATTATCAAAACAAAGACTCTTCTCGGTTGAACGAGAAGAAAACCCAATAATATCACATCAGATTAGCTGATTAATGATAATCATTAAAGATGATTTATTAATGATAATGAATAAAAATTTATCTAACATTAGACAAGGAACTGGTCCTTTATGATTATACAAAATACTTGGACCATTAAATCCACGACAAATAATTAGTTTCATAGTTGAAAAACTAGCATAAAATAATCAGCGAACACGAATACAAACTTAAAAGATAAGAGAAAACATTCTCTTCTTCATAGACTAATGATGCCTTAACAGTAAAATTAATCTACTAATCATAATGATTAGAATTGTAATTAATTGTCCTAATTCATTTACATTTTTGGGGCATCTGTTACTGCAACTGTATCTGTTAGATCTGAATCTATTTCTTCCCAAGAATTTCTGGGAAATGAAAAATTAAGGCTACAGTTACATTTATAAATTACATTTTTATAATTCTATTGTACACTAAAACCAATTGATACATACCTAATGATAACAATCCCTAGTTTCGCTTAGGCATTTGGTCAGCTCGTTGTATAATGCACCAAACAAGTGATTTACGACTAGATTCTTACATCTGTGACTTATCAGGTTGTGAAAACAGCTCCTTATCGGCAAAATGAAGCAGCCTCCTAAGCCTTAAAACCATGTCACAATGAAATGGCAAACAAGTTCGCCGATCCAAATATGCCGGGCTCACAGTCATCCATGACAAAGCATGGAGTTCTGCTGATATAGATTCAAGAATCAAGTGTATCTCGACTTCAAAGTCTCTAACCTCCGAATTTATTCTTCCTTGCTTCATAATTCCTCGGGAGATTTTTTCTTGGGCGACGTTATTACCCCCATAATAGTCAATGAGACTCACCGAAAGAACTGATGGCCATTCATCCCTTGAGTTGCTCCTGTAGTCTTTTCTCATAGAAGGTACAGCTTTAGAAACCACGAAGCCAGTTGCTAGGGGAATTGCAGAGCCTTTACTGTGAAGAAGATGTGCAAGTGGAGGTGATTCGGCGGTCAGACATGTCGGCAGCTGAAGAGGTGTTGGAGGGAGAAATCGCATGCTAGGTGATGGAATTACAATGTAAGATGCTGACGTAGAACCAAGTGATTTCACTGGAGTGTAACCCTCCAAATAACCACCAGATACTCCAGCACCACTTCCGCCTTGAGTTCCAGCTGCACAACATCAAGTTAATTATTGAAAATTCTCAAAAGCCTAGGTTATTTTGTGGGGGATTAATTTCTCATCGCAATATAAAGTAGTACTTCAAGTCACATGATAGTTTTGATCGTGCTAGGTGATAGACAATCTAATAGAAGACTAAGATGACTATAGTATCACCCTGTCTCTTCTTCCACCTACCTTGATTGTACATACAAAAACACGGATCAAGATGCTCCTAATTTGACAGTAAACTAACCAGTATCACAAATTTCATTGGGATTATAAGTACAACACAACTTTCAATACAATGGACATGTGACATATGCATAACAATTCATTTGACAATTTGAATCCCTTGCCATCTTGGTCAATCCACTTGATAGGAGGAAAAATGGAAGCAATCTACCAAGTAGAAGATATATATACATATGCGCATGCATTGGCATGGCAAGACAGTAAAAGACAATGGAATAAAGCAATAACTAAGAAAATATTACGAATGACTGAAGATGCAAGTAATGAACAAAGTGGAGGGAAAATTCAGAAAGTAGAACGATAGTAAAGGGTAGAGATTTAACTTACCAGGAGATTGTGTGTCTGCTTGGTAAACCAGATGTAAAGAATGGTCCACTGAAATTGAAACAAAACTGATGCTCTGCACCCACTGAAGCATTCCCCTTGAGTTGTCAACTATATTGTGCCCACCTATGAGCTGTTTCCTCCCAGGAGGTTGTCCTAACCCACCCTTCATAAAGCCAGAACCTTTTGAGTGAGGACTGTACAATGGACTAGGTGATGAAGGAAGATTTCTCTCTTGCATCAAACTCATATCCTGTTGCTGCAAAGAAGCCCCATTAGAACTTCCAGACATCCCATCAGGCATAGATCGCCGAAGTTGCAGGGGCCATTTCTTCATCTCAGAACCCCCAACTGAATATATTGCTTTCTGCCATTCTGTTAATAACATAAGTAGAGTTAATGAATGCCATAAGCTATTGGCTCACAAAGATAATAGTAAAAACTGAATAACTGTTTTTTGGATTGTGAAAGCAAACATTCTAAAACAAATACATGACTCCGGTGGCATTCCCTTGCTTTCTTATTATATATGTTAACAATAAAGAGTTATTCCCAGTTATGGTTCTGATCTGACAATAAAGGAGTTCAGGCAACCAAGGAATGAAGATCTTCTACATCGCATGATGAACTGATTGCAGCCTACAAACTTTTAGTTTTGAACAATATGTATAACTGATTGTTAAACCCTAGGTAACCCAATGAAAGGGGAATATAGATTGTATCATAAAATGACCATAAAGTGCATCTATATTATTTTAATGGCAAATTAAGCTTGTTACACCAAATAAACTTTCGTCATAGGGTCAAATATGTTAATTTGATTTAACTTTCACTTTAAAAAAAAAAACTAATATAACAAATTATGTCCTAAAACCCATGATTCCAATCTATAAGTTGCAATACATTAATATAACGATACCCCTAAACCAGTGAGAAAAACGAAGAAAATTGATAGCCATTGCCAAGTAGCTGACTCAAACTTGCTAGAGATTAAAGACCAATTGATTTAGGTGCAGTTGAGCTACATTTTCATGTAGAGATATATTTTTGTGAAAAATATCCATTTTTAATGTTGGAATTAAACAGTCAGCATTCACTGAGAGCTCAACTGGAAACTCACTATCAAATGAAGAAAAAATGAAGTACAAGAAACCCATACCAAGGTACTCAAGCTCAAAGAAATTCCCAATGCGAGAAATCACAAAATCTCTAGGTTTCATGGCACCAATATCTGGAGAGGAACAAGCCTGAAGTATCTGACAACCTTGCTGGAGAACTTGCACAAAGAGGCATTGCAAGCCCTTAGTGTCCTGCCGACTGCTAATTCCACCAAAAGGGAATATATGGCTGTCAAGTAATTCTCCTCTTGCGTCTGTCCAGATGCACACTAGCCAGCGCCAGTCCTCTGTCCATCCATAGCAACAATGCAAGCTTGGATAAGTCTTTTGATAGCTACCAGCAAAGCCATCTGGCTCTGATCCATCAAGTTGAGAGCTTGATCCAGTATCTGCACTCATCCCTGAGCTGGCATTTTGCGCAAAGCCTCCGCTACTGTCATCAGATAACATCTTTGAAGCTTCAGCAGACAAATTACCAAGAACTGGAGGAATAGTCGCATTTTCCAGAGAACCGGGTTCTGAAAGAATAAAAAGTGGCTCAAACAAGTAGCGAATCTCATCCTGTAGAAAATAATCTCCATTTCTGTTTGGATCATAGTTTAATGCTCCAGTCCTTGCCTGCCAGGAGTTATCCCAAGTACCAGCTCTCAAGCTAGCATCAAGTTCACCCTCTCTTGGAAGTGACGGTCCTCCAAGTCCCTTCCACATTGACGGAATAGAAGTCATTTGTGGCATGACAGAATGGGATCTACTAGACATTGTCGATGACTGAATATCATTCGAAGAACCTTTTGAAATTCGCCGTGCCTTGTTGTATACAGTGAAAGCAGTCTCTTTAAGAATGACAAGTTCATTGAGACCAGGGCTTGTAACCCTAAAAATGGCATCAACTGTGATAATTTGCAATACCAATTTAGGAACATTGAACCCTGGAAGTACTAGAATATTTGATGCTGATGCTTCATCCACCACTGCTGAGGAACTTAAAGCTTTAGTAACATGATTCAGTAAAATCTGCTTCCTCTCTCTATCTGATGGGAGAAAAGTTGACCCAACAGCAATAGAAGATTCAATCACACTTTGGAGAACTGCAATAGGTTCAGGGAAAGGGCACACCACATAGATAACCTGAGTAGAAACAAATATAATATTGGTAAAAGGGATAAGCTTCCAATAACTAGAAGGGCAGCACATGTTAAACATAAAACGGCAACTAAATACCCTACTTCATCTGTAGAATATTCACATTGATCTATTGAATTGAACAATGTGAAAATCAACTTGAATTTTCTTGTTTTTCAAATGAATGTATATATTTGCACAAATGGTATCCTTCCAATAAAAGGTTTGGTTTTTTGAAAGTGTATGAGACCATTTTTACATGGATTCTTACAGAATTTACAAATTACACATAACTCATCAAGTTTTTTTGGGGTGGGGGGAGTTGAGTTTTAACTAGTCAAGGGAATGCTAGACACAAGCCAAGCCATAAAACTTCCAAATCAGAAAAACCAAACTGCATCTCTACTTCCAATCAGAGAAATCATACTTCCAAACCAAACCAACTTGAATTTTCTTGTTTTTCAAATGAATGTATACATTTGCACATATGGTATCCTTCCAATAAAAGGTTTGGTTTTTTGAAAGTGGATGAGACCATTTTTACATGGATTCTTACAAAATTTACAAATTACACATAACTCATCAAGTTTTTTTGGGTTGGGGGGAGTTGATTTTTAACTAGTCAAGGGAATGCTAGACACAAGCCAAGCCATAAAACTTCCAAATCAGAAAAACCAAACTGCCTCTCTACCTGAACAGAAAACAATATGACATGAACTAGCAGTAAAGAATTTTGAGCTTCAAATACTGAGATTAGGAAAAAAAATTGAAACATTATATTACAAGAAAGACATAAAAACACACATTTTCTGGGAAATCTCCAACATAAAAAGTAAGAAAAATCAAAAGGTGCTGGCATCTTCCATCGTGAACGGAAAACAAATGCTATTAAAACAGAAGAACAATCAAAATTACAGAATAAACCAGACTAACAGCATGTATTTTGAACCACAAAAGACATTAGTTAATGGGAAGAAAAGGCAAGCAATGTGTATCAACTGATTAAGGATAAAAGAACCCTCCAACTTACCATACAAGGGCCGCCATTTCCTTCTTTGGGATTTGTTGATAAACTCGGGCCAAATTTTAAGGATTTAATTGCTTTTGAAAGAGACTTAAGATAGCTTGTCAAGTCCCAACCATTAGAGAGGGAGAGAAAATAATCACTAATTGAACCCACAAGAGACGTGTTGCTGCTCTCTATCTTCATTGATTGAGGACAATCCAGAAGCACAAAGCCCGTGGAAGACAATTTACCCGAGTCCACCTCCATTTGATTTCCCAGACTCTGAGGTTGATGGCTTCCCAATTTGCACATCTCATAAACTGATGGAGAAAAACTAATCATAAGACCCAAGCATGGTAGCATGAAGACATACGAATAGCATAAACAAGTGCATGGGATATGTTTATGCATAAAAGAGTATTGGAAAGTAAATAACAATGCCCCAATTGTAATTTGTAAAGGCCTCCTTTAGGGGCAGAAGCATTTCAATTAAGAACTTGGCTGCAAAAATGCAAAATATTTATCTAGCTAAGCTATCTGCCAACTAAAACCACAAGGGAAAAGAACACTCGCTCATCATGTTCAATCCAAGAGAATAAACTACACTTGCTAGCAAACAAATCCAAGAGAAAACAAAACACTTGCTACAAAACATATCCAAGAGAAAACAATAAAATGCAACTCACCAGTTCCAAGTTGTTGAAAAAAATCAGCTGCAGCAGAAGTAAGGGGATCAATGTCGGGGCATATAACACAATAAGTAACCTGCAACAATCAATGGACAGCCAAAGTTGCGGTATCACTGACAATAAGAGGAATGTTAAAAACTCAATCTATATATAAATAAGAGGTTCTACAGACATACAAACCCACAAACATTGGACATCATAAATCTTACAGGTTTTGCTGAAGCATATGGCTCAAAAGGAGCCTTTTCCCAGAGTTGTAAAGAGCTCGGTGATGTCTTCAGCCAATCATCCTGATACCTATTAAACAAACAATTTATTTGCGCTCCCATAAATATAGAAACTGCAAAAGTTAAGGAGATGGAAGAATTCGGAAGATGTGAAAAGTCCAATAATCAGGAGTAAGGATTACTACCCAACAAGTATAGCAGGGGAAGGAAGAACAAAAAGTGTTGGCCTTCGGGATCCTTGTTGCTCTGACTCATTTTCTTGGCTCAATCTTCTTTGGCCAGTATCATCCATTTTAGACCCATCCACAGTACCAGACACTGCAGCAATTGGAAGACTGTGAGTCACCTGAAAATTTCAGAATCAAACACAAAAATTAGTATACCTTTAAGGCAAGAAGATGCACTAGCAGAAGACTGAGCAGGGCTCATTGGTTCTCCAACAGGTAAACCTACTGTGCTTGAAGAATCTTTGCACTCGCTCAAAGTAGACTCTGCAAAAGATCCATCACATGCAGTACCGCCATCACCAGACTGGCTGCGGCCTCTGCACCAATCAGTGATGGACAATGGACCGTATAAATTACCAAATGCAGATTTTAAGGCTGTTTTGATTTCAGAATGAAGCAAGCTAATCACTGAGGCAGCATTAATCTGGAACCAAAAATACAAAATACAATCAAAGGTACTGTCTATGTTTAACATCAAGTCGATCATATCTCCACAAAAGAAAAGCATACATAAAACAGGACAGCTTACATCAGAAGAAAGTGGATCTACTAATGGCATGCCAGCAATGTCTAGGGAATGGCATGAAGCCAAAGTCCCTCCACAGCCTGCATGGACCATGGAAGGCCCACAAGAAAACCCACACCTCCAATGCTCTTGCAATGCAAGCCAACCATAAGGGCCATCACCACAATCTGCATCCAGAGCCACATCAACAAACGAAGTTGCCTGTTGGACAAGTAATGCCATGCCATCAAGTAGCTCCTGCAACGGTTGTCTATGCTTATATGAGAGCATTCTTTCCTCATTCAGTGAATGGAGGGGTAAGGATGGTTTAACATCAATACTTGGTGAATTACTAGGTTGGGCTGCTTTAGGAACTGCAACGGAGCGCCAAACACCAACAGGTGCACTGAGGTGACTATCCAGAACTCCTCCATCAATATCCCCAGCTATTCTGACTGGTATAGATTCTTTCTTCTTCACCTCAAACCTGCTGGATATATTGTCTGTCATGGTACTTCCGTCTCCAGGAATATCACTCAAAACACTGCTACTGCTTAACCTATTCAAGCTTGAAAGTGCAGGGTTAAAAGAAGTAAGTATGTGCCGTACCCTGCACATAGAAGCTTGGAACATCAAGCATTCAATTTCAGTTGCAAACACAGTCTTCATAGATAGTAGGAAGTTTTCTGATCCTACTGTAGTTTCAGGCATTTTCCTTTGACTAGATTTGACAGCATTTGTAGAATTGAGTGTAGAGAATGAAGAAGAAACCAGCCCCTCACTTGTCGCAACATTGCTGTTGTGTGCGACCAGTTTTCTGTCAGGATGACCTCTCCCGCTCTCCACATGAGTGTAATATTCTTTTGCATCCTGCCTAGCAGGACCTGATTTTGAATTCAATGCCATTCCAGTCTTCTCATCTGATCCATCAAAGCAAGGAGAAGACGGTGGAGTTGCACCATATGTGTAATTGTTTGCACTTGAATTTGAACTCTCAACTTTGCGTGACTCCGGACGATATGGGCTTCTGAAAATTGATGATGATGACTCACTTGTACGGGTTTCAACTGCTCCATATTCTGGAGCAAAGGACATCAGAGCTTCAGCTTTGATTAAATGATCAAACTCACCTGTAGAAGATTGTGGGGCAGGGTTCACTGGGTCTGACGTCAGAGCCTCAAGTGTGATGTCTTGACTTCTGCTGATGCCCTCATCCACAGACATTGTGGGAGGTGGATTGAAGCTCTCAAAAGATGGGAACCCTATAGGCAAAAGCATATGATCTGCAACATCCATTACCCCCATAGGGCTGCTAACAACTTCTCCACAATCTGGAGCCGAAAACATAAGAGCCTGGGATTCAGCTGTTCCAGGGGGCTTTACAGGAGAACACAGAAAATACAAATACCACGATTAGACTCAATAAAAGCATAAGAGATATAGCATTTTTCCTCTTATCTACATACACATACAGAAACATGCTTACACGAATTATACAGAACACAAAAATAGACAAGCACAACAACAACAACAACAACAAGCATTAGTCCCTAACAAGTTGGGGTCGGCCGTATGGATCCCCCTAACGGTTAACCTCTCCAAACATAATGAAAGCAGTCATCACAAGCCTTAAGTACTTTCCACGACACGGATTTTAAATCTCCATTCAAGTCTGTTATGAACCAAATCCGCATCAATATCTAAGACTCGTGAATCTCTAGCTATTACCTCCTTTTAAATGGTTTTAGATCTTCCTCAACCCTCTTGGCCCCCTCGACTATCAAGTTCTCACACTTACAAACATGAGGAGGCCTCTATAAAACATTCCCATACCATCAAAGTCTACCTTCTCTCACTTTATCACTAACTTTCGCTGAATATGATCATTCTTAATTTTATCCAACCTTGTATGACCACACATCCATTTTAACATTCTCATCTCCGCCACATGAACACAAAAGTTCTCTAGAAAAGACACTGAGAATATCAGCAGATTGGATGATAAATATCCAAAGCAGAAACCGTTAAGTATGCATGCACAGAAACAGATGCATTCTTCTTCTTCCTCTTTCAATATAGGATTTAAGCTTTTAACACACAAGAAGTCATGCAACATGATTGTACCCATTATATGCATCAAGTGATCAACTATGTAATCCTAAGATCACTGAGTTGAATAAAGTGGTTAATTTGTCAAAGGAGTTAGACTACGGAACTCGAAGTGAAGTATTTAGTAAACAAAATAAGGGGGAAAGAGTTGCTGAGAAAGCAAAAAAATCTCTTTCAAATAGACCGAAACATTGGAGGTGAATTTGATATTTGGGTTTTCACAAATGCAGACAGGAGGAGGCTTTGCCAACTCTTTCAGGTGTTAGGACACGATAGAGCTTTACTTGAGCTGTAAGCTAGAAATAAAGGGTCAAAGTTTATTAAACAATCAGTAATGCAACCCATTGATGGAGACTACTAAGAGAAAATAGAAATGACAGACCTTGGAGATGTAGATAATGGATTAGGGAGATTGATGACTTGATTAAAAATGGTACGCTACTGAATGAGTTTAGAAAATTAGCACGAGTTAAGAATAATTAATATAATACCATTCCGGTTGAGGTGCATATGCAGAACAACAAAACATTTGCTGAATAAAGGTAAAGGTTGTCGGTAAGTATGCTCAAGGCTGCATCGGTTCAAAGCACTACTTTCTAGTTCCAACTTACGACAGGAAAAGAAAACATAAACTAACCAATCACAAGGCGTAAACATAAAGGGGTAAATTATTCACATTACAACTAAAAAGGAACATATACAAGCTTCACTAAATAGAACTTCTCGCTATTTAGCAGCTAATAAATGTCGTAAACTCAAGGTCAGCTTATAATTTAAGTACTGATCACGACGTTGCAAATTGCAATAATTTAAGTACATTATTATTACAACCTTAGACAATAGATAAATCAAATCATGCAGAATCTAACAGTAGCACCTTTGTAAAAGACAAGAAGTTACCTCTCCAAAAGGCAATGCATCATTCTCGAAAAAGTCATCAAAATCACCAAATTCAGATAGCAAAGCTTGGATATTAAGCCCCATCCCTCTATCGTCATCATCCCACCCTAAATGAGATCCAATCTGCTCAACCCCTGTGATCGCTGAATTGTTAACTTCAAGAGAACTAAAATCAGACTTGTAAGGATCTTCAATAGAAGTATTTTTTGTTGTACCCATTTGACCATATGACTCTGTCATTCCTGCACGAGCACGCTTGGAACCCTGCAATAGAATTACACTTAACAACAATTTTCCTAAACCCGCAGAGTTTCTCAAAAGAAATGATGTGAAGAAAGAAAATAACCGATTCTAACACACATTCAAGAACTATTCATCATCACCATAAATTTCATATGTACACTCAATTATTGACTATCACTTCCACCACTGAATACAACATAATGATACTTGCTTCTACATGATCAGGAACAAAGAAGCGTCGTGATAAAACAATAAACTTGTGCATTAATATCTAGGAAGAAACGCAGATCATATATAATTTTAGATACAATAGCAAAGGTGGGTGAATAGTACTTCTATAGATTGGTCATGTCACAGAGACCAAAATCAAACTTAATTTTCCACTTGAATTGTCCAAAAGATACCTTACATTTTTTAATAGAATAATGTCACAATATATCTAATCAAAGAAGTGAATAAGATAAGATTACCTAAAAAGGCTGCCTCTGTGTGTGTGTGTGTGTGTGTGAAAAAAGGGTCCAATTATGTATGCTATACCCAATCATAAATTGAATGCAACGACAGACATGTCCATTTGGCACTAACAACTGTAGGTAGATAAAATTCAATATTCCAAAACGTCCATACAAAATCATTCAGGTCAAATTTAATACTAGGAAAAAAAATTTCCCTGCAATTCCATCAGTTTTATTGAGTTTTAACATTCAATTTCATGAGTATCAATATTCAAATGCATGAATAGAGAGAAACTAAAATTTATAGCATGAAATAGGAAAATATGCAATACCAGTTTGGCACCATCAATTTCCAACTGATCACTGGAAGATAAACCAGATTGTCTGCATGATAATGAATCCGCATCTGCCTCAAGATCACCAGTTTCTGTGGTCATTTTGTGATCACTGTCACTGGAGCTACTGCTTATTGAGCCGATACTGCTGCTATTGCTATTACTACTGTTATAGCCATGCTGTATCCGTGTTCCATTAGATTCAATCCGAGATCCTTCAATGCAATCTATGTCACCACCACTGAAGAAACCAGAACAACATGAGCGCGAAATGTGACTCAAGATCAAGACCTAGCAGTTAGCATAATGAACATGTAATTAAAAAAAACAACAGGAGACAAATAGCAAAGAAGGGGAAGAGGGTGTCCATATTTCTAATGATGGTGGTGTAATCATGTCATATCCATTTCAACATTTGAAAATATGTATCATAATTATGTCAAAATCAGTTTAACTGGTGTTAAACTGTATCATATATCTAATTTTGACACAAAAACAATAAAGAACTAAAGAAGCTTGGTGTAATGGTAATTAATACTAGACACCTAAGAAGACTAGATCCAGAGGCAATTATTTCTATTCCAGAATTTGAAGAGGAAAACTATAATTCCGATCCTGGTTTTATGAACCAGCGGAAAATCACTTCTCTTTAACAAATGCGCCAAACTGGTATATCATTTCTCATGTAAGTCACGAGAAAAGATATAAGATATTTAAAATATCCTACACCATCTCAACATATCATAGAATTCCTGCTCCAAATTAGGCCTATCACAAACCAGTAACTCTCCTTCACCCATATATATATGGTTCTCGCATGACATCAATCTACTACAAAGCCTTGATAATCCACCAACAGTGATGTCGTATTTTCTGACTCACAAAAACTGACAAAGATTAAATGAAGAAGAAGAAGAAAACTAACCAATGCATAAAGAAAGACGAACCCGACAATGATGGCCCAATCCAATTTTGGAGCCAAAACCTGCAAGAAAATAAAAAATATGAGTTGACTTTCATATATCAATACTGTAGGCCAAAAAGAAATAGGTGCAATTATCAGGTCAGATGTGAAACAATCATAAAATGATATATTTGATATAGAATACCAAACACACACAAAGATGTTTCTAGTTTATAAGTGCAGGTTAATGCATGTATAGATCATAGTTATCCGTAGCACATAGCGCACGATAGGGCAAGGGGGTCCTGAGGCAACAGCGCAAAGCGTAAAGTGCTATAGTGCACTATTGTTAGCAATAGCACAAACATGTGGACAAATTAATAGTAAATAAAAATACAAGCATAACCCAAAATAATCATTTCAGATGAAATAACACATAAAAGTTGAAATTCACACATTTTAGTGATAATGACTAATTGTTCAACTAATAACCATCAAACAAGCATCATAATCACTTAAGTCAATATCGCCATTGATAGAAGAGCTCTAGATCCTATGCCTTTCCTGGTATATTCTGGAAGGGCCAAATCTGACGGGGGCAGCAAGGGTATTCTTTACAGCAAAATTGAGGACCAAGAAATCAATACACATCAGCAGACTCCTTTTCAGTAGTATTTAAGTCATTTGAGTGGGGAGAGATCATTATCTTTAATCATAGTGAATTTCTGTTATTTTGGGCAGTGTGTCTCTGCACGGGCTGTGGCCTGGAGGTTAGCTAGCCTGTTATTTTGTCTTTACTGTTCATTCCCTAAGAATCTCATCTGTAATCTATGTCATCATTCTTCCTCCTCCTCTTTTCTGTATGTTTTTCTTATTAAGAAGCTTTTTTTTCTTTTATGGTCCTGTGAAAGGTCGCGCATACAGCGCAAATAGAGCGCTATCGAAAGGTCACTAGGCTACGTAGACAAATAGCGACAGGATCAGGGGTACATGCACTACATACCATAGCTCACTATTAATAACTATAGTATAGATACACAATAAGAACAGGAAAAGGAAATTATGGTGGAGGAGATCTCACTGAAGCAACAACCGGAACATATGATTGCACACCTACTTTTCAAACTTCTAGACTATATTCTATGCCACAAAATGAAAATGAATATAACCACAAGTCTACAGCAAGTGAAAAAGGTTGAGAATATCCATTCAATCCAACTAGAATACCTAAGGGTGTGCAAAAATTAACCGAAACCGATGAACAAAACCAAACCGTAAGTTCAGTTCCTAAAAAAATTTACACACAGCAGTAAACTAAACCTAAAACTTCCTTTCCAGCTTTTCCAGATTATTCTCCTCCCTCCCTCTCGTCTCCGCTGCTCAGTCACCACCCCACCATCACCACCCAACCACCAGCAGTTCGCCACCATCTGACAACCGACACCACCGGTTATATCTCCTCCATTCAAGGCTTCGGTTACATCTCCTCTGTTCAAGGCTTCGGTTACATTCCCTCTCTTTTGATTTTAGTGTTTCACAGTTTTTTCCAACAGCCATGGTTCCATCTCTGTCCGCGGGAGACTTCAGTCCTCAACTTCTTCCAATTCTAGTGTTTGTCACCGAATTCTTCTAAGCTCCATCCTAAACGGCCAAACTCTGCAGCTGACTGAGCATCTTCAGATTCTGTTTTTTTTTTTTTTTCTTTTCCTTTTTTTTTATGAAGTTGCTGTTTCTTCCATGACCAAATGAAATTATTGATTGCTGTTGTTAACTCAGAATGGTTCAAATATAGTCACTTAACAGGTTTTGTACATAATTTTACTACTGTTGGTTTTGTGGTACCAAACCGACATTTCGGTCCTTCAGTCTGGTTAGCGATTCACATTTCGAGGAAACCAACAGATTCAGTTTTCATCTGTTCAGATCAGTTTTTTAAACCAAACCGCATTTGCAAAGCCCTAAGAAAACCCAACCCAAACCAAACCAAATATAATTAGCACAAAGTTGAAGCATACCTTTTCAGAGAAGATCTAGCAAATGATGATTGTAAGACTGGAACAACCACTGCCTCAGCTGGATAAATAAATGTCTTTTCATATACTGATATTTGATCCAGTGATCCCTTATGATCACCTCTTCCCATAATAGGAGATTCCACAACATGATTCTTAGGTAAGTTCCTCACTGAATTTGAGTTTGATTGCAATCCCTTCTCAGTGTCAGATCTAGGACAACCAAGAGTCACTTCAACATAGCAATTTTGCCCCCTCTGCAAGCCTCCAGGCCCTTGAGAAATGTGATATGGTAGACCAATAAATCCATTTGACATCCTAAGCTTGCCAGAACCACTAAAAAGAGAAGTAACATAATGCAAGAATATTAGCTCAAAGGATTGTCATCATCTAACATGACGACCACATACATACATCGAAAAATGGAGAAGTGTACCAATACAACTTAAATTCATCAACCTGAAATATACTTGCTTGACTAGATCATTTGGACAACATCCTGTAAGCCAGCCACGCAACCCATGAGGAGAAACAATCACTGCATAACATTAATTAAGAGAATGTAAGGAAACCAATAACCGAAGCAGTGACGGAAGAAAAAATTTTGACATCTCTAGAATAGGTAGCAATCACAAATTGCATGAGGAAAAAATAAATGTGCAAAGTTAGTTAACAATGTTGTGGGTTCAGCAGGACTAAAAAGATTGCCCTAAGAAACAACCACGTTTGTACAATTGCTGGGTAAACAAAGCTATTTTTGTGAAGGCCTAAGATTCTGTTGACTAGAATATTTCCAAAATGTTTCCTTGGACAATGAAACTCCTGCTCGTAGCAAAATATGAAATGCCTTTTTTTTTTTTAAAATAATTATCATTTGCAAATATTGTTAAACACAGGTTCTTGAAACTTACCTCCTTCAACAGAAAATGAACTTACCTCTACATTACCTCTCAAATCATGGCGGCCATATGAATATTTTCATCATTGTCTGCCTATAGTAAGATTAATCAACACACTAATCTGAAAGCTTATATTTTGGGATTAATCACATAATTCCAAAAGCTTACATTTTGACCAAATAAGTTGCACTTAAAACAGCTGCCGCCAGAAAGAAAACACAGATCCTTTGGAAGAAAGCTGTTTAAAAAGTCCCAAAATACAAATACCAAAGCTCTTCAATAAGAATTTCATTACATTAACAAACTAGATACTCCAAGAGCCAAAAGACAAAAAGCGATACAGCAGCCAGCTACAGAAGCATTGTTTGGTTCTTAATTCTCTAACCAAGTACCTTAGACTAACAAAACATTGTCAACTGCATAAGAACAATAATATTACTCATTCATTTATGAATTTTCCAGTTCAAATAACAAAAATTGAAACTCCTAAAGCTCCCAATTCTCTTTCACCAAGAAAACACCAAATGGTAATATTAAGACCATATCAAAAGCAAGTACTCCCTTCCTCACCACATTGCCTCATCCAAAATTTCCAATAAAAAAGATTAAGATGGAATAAGATGATACCCTTAGACATATTAATATTCAATAAAAAATTGTTGAGTAGGAGCACACCTAGATATGCCTTTTAAGAATTCTAAGCACGTATCATTCATAAAAGGACAAATGAGATATATCCAATACCAAAAATTTATCAATTGCCAATTTAGCGTCAAGTTTATCCAACAACTAACTACTCTGTGCAATTGGACGTAATAATACACTCGCACAACTATAGGAACTAAGCTCTAATACAAACTAGCTGAGACAGCTATATGTATATTTTATTTCCATTCCCCTCTATTTATAACAAAGTATGGACTAAAGTTAGGAATTAGATTTTTTATGCTACCCTTAAGGTGGTTATAACCTTCTTGGTCCACCCCTCTCTTTTAGCACCCTCCATTATCAATGTACCACGCTTATAAATCAACAAACATGAAGGTTTATACAAGACACGAAAAAACCATCTCAAAATTCCTCTCATTTTATTCCCACTTGAGCTACTTGCACCTTTTGTTGAATGTAATCATTGCTAATCTTGTCCAACCCTGTATGACCTATCCCCTTAACATCCACATTATTGTGATTTGCAACAATCATCCGATGATTAAATTGGCCTTTCCAAATCCAAACTTAACATTCACTCTCATATACATCACAACTCTTGCCACTGTTGTATAGAACTTGTATTTTACTATTCAGATATCTTCCTATCAATTAATATTTCTGTTACAGTCACAGAAAAATGGGAAAAAAATTTATTACGTGGAAAACAATTAACAATTCCAATTAGTCTCTAAAAGCATTTGCACAAAACCAAATTTCAAAACTCATTAACCCCTGATTTTCAACACATAATTAGTGATCCAAGCACAAAAGCCATTTCATGAGTTACATGTTTAATTGATTTTGAATTATAGGATGGAGGTAGCTAGAGTGTGAAGAATTAATCTAGGTTTGTGAGTCATTGCCAAAATGACAAAACTAACCACGCAAGTGGTTAACTCTCAACTTTAATGTTGTGTTTGGTAAAATGGAGGAAGGAAAGTGAGGGAGAAAGTATGCAACTTATTTTCCTATTCTTTTTCCTTTATTTTGTATTGTTTGAAAGAAAAATGTGGTGAGAAAAATTCAAATTTTGTTTAATTCTTCTCTGTCCCTCATTTTCCTCCCAAATTGGGGGGAAAGTGAGGTAATGAGGTAATGGAAAATAGTTATTTTCCTTCCTATCCTTATTTTAAATCCATTCCAATTTCCAAACAAAGTATTTTGAAAATCCCAAGACAAATCCACCCCCATTTTCCTCCCTTTCCAAACAATACCTACATGCCTTTTCTAATTGTCTACATTCAAATAGTTTGGGATTCTGCTCAACAATCCCCTCAAGTGAAAAGTGGGACTCAACATTCACTTTTCACTGGAAATAAAGCCCAATCCCCGAATCAGTAGGACCTTCAGTTTAGGATAGATTTCTAATTTATGATAAAGGTAAATAAAATCATGAGACCATTCTACATACAGAATACACCAACCTGGAAGTCTATAACTAGAAGGGTTAGTAGAATGCTTTAGCACTCTCTCTATGTCAGCACTTGAAAGTCCTCGGATATTCCTAGAAAAGAAAGACAAGAATTGATCAAAATCATGAGCATGTAAATACTCCAAACATCAAGGACAAAGGTCCACAAAAGAAACAAAGATATAAAATACAGCTTACTTTGCCGATATTATAACATGCACAAAAATCGCCTCTTCATTGGCAGCGAAGATGAATTCAACCGTAGGTCGTCTCCTGCAAAATAATTGATAATGTGCTAAAATTGAATTCCTGGTGTAATCCTATGGAACTTAAATAACAGAATACAGACCCTGATGAGCCTAACAAGTTCAAAAGCAACAAAATACGCAAGTAGATGACAGACAACACTTCACAGCTGGCTGTTATGGCTGAAGCTTTGATTTATTTTAATCATCGGGCTTTTTTTTTTTTTTGGGGTGGGGGAATAGGCATACAAAACTAAAAAAGAAGAGGGCTTCAGTGGCTGTTTTGCAGAATTAGAAATAGATAACAGCACTGAGCACTATGAATTAAGGTTGGTTTGGTTGAAGGCTTTACTTCAAGACTATAACGTTAGGATCTTTAGGTGCATTTATGGCTTGCATGGAAGAAATGAGGATTATGGGGCAGTTTATGGAGGAGTTGATTGACGGGAACTGAGCAGTAATACAGGAATAGTGAAACAGAAAGAAGTGTTTAGGGTTGAAAGTAAACATCCTAGGAATCACAAATAACATTGAAAATCAATCATACAACTCAAAACAGCATAGAATCTTTTTTTTTTTTTCTTCCTCAATTTCAATAGCTAAATTTTCAAGTAATGATCTCCTGTGTAGTTATAAACTTCAGATAAATATAAAAACTACCGAAGTAACAAGCACATATTTTCCAACAAAAGCAAGAAATTACAAAAAAAAATAGCTCCTGATTCTCAGAACATCAGACCAAAGCATACTATACTTCTGAAATAGATGCATTAATAATACACAAAAAGATTATTCTATATTCTCTCAATAAACCTTGTAATAGTTCTTGCAACTTTATATTTAAATTTAATCAATTACCATCCATGTAAGAGAGAAAGAAGTTATAAGTTTTATAAGAAGAGAGTTCTACAACTTCTTCTAAGACAATAGAACTTATTGGCATCATTATTAATTTATTATCGATAATATAGAAACTCAAATTTTTATTTTTATTTTTGTTTCAGACCAACAAAAAATAACTCAAAAATTTATACTCGTTTTATTTCTAGTATCACAAAAAAAAAAAAAGATTCAAGGAGGTCCAGAGAAGTTCAATGGGAAAAAACAATTGAAGAAATCCAGATGCCTAGCTGTGCAGAAATATAAGATATTACCACAAGCTTTAAGTATAACTGTGGACAGGGTCAAGTACGCATACACAATAAAACAAAGGAGGAGAAGCAACATTAAATTATTGACATAATCATTACAGAAGGAAAAATTATCAAGTAATGAACTTCTATAACTACACAAAAATTGCCTTAAACCTGAAAAGTCCTTCATTTTGAGATGGGTGATACTTTGAAAATACATCTCCATATCTCATGTAAGATAGTCCTCCAAGAGCCCTGCCAATATCAGTATAAGAATTTGCAGCAAAAGATTGTGATAATTTTAGAAGCAAAGAAACAAAAGAAAATTTACTTTTCTATACAATTCTTTAGTGATTGCGAAAGGGCAGCAGCAACTTCTTCAGAGTCCCCAGGAGCCACCCAAATCCCAGATGCAACAACTTAGAAATAAATTAAAATTTTAAAATATCAGTAATATATAATTAAAAACTAGCAAATATGATAAACATGACGTGAAGAGGGAAAGAGTACAAAAACTTGGGAACACATTTTACCTCTTAATTTAGACACTGAAGCTTGAGCACTCTCAATTACAGAAGAGTGGCGCCCAGGAAGGAAAAGCCAGAGTTTGATTTTCTCATCTGCCAAGCAGTATTCAACTAGACATCATCAGAAGATGCACCATAACCAATGTATGATAATCTTCACTGCTTTTACTACCCCTTTTAAATGGAATTGACAAGAACATAGCTGGTTGATGAAAACTATAATCATTACCTGGATTGTGCAATCCCTGAGATGGATCCCAAGGTCCAACAAAAGAATTTGTCCAAGTACTGAGAAATCCATCCTTCTGCAACTGCAAATGAGACCAAAGCACTAACCACGTGGCAGCATCTTTCTGCTCTAGCCTTATGCTGTCAAACTCAAAAGATGTAATTTTATGAGTGATTTTAAACATGCAATGAAAAGTATATCTTTAGATTCATTTTAGCTCTAAGAGAAGACGAAAATACAAAACTAGCAGTAATTTAACCTCTTATCTGGTAAAGAGCTTAGATCAGATTCATTAGGGAGAAATTGGAACCATGATATGTGGTGAAGACCTCCCTGTAGAAATAGATTACAACATACAAATGAGACAAATGAGACAAAAAGGGATTAAATGTAAACCAACTACTAAATGATGGAATTCATAAACATTTCGCACTAAAATAAGCATAAAATTTAGTCTGTATGTACATAACTAATTATGGGAATAACACCATCTACAATATTTGTTCCTCCTCTCATTTCCTTGTTTCAGTAGGTACCAACCCTCAATTCCCTTATTCTGCCTGAAATAATGATGGAACTCAGACAACTGCAGAGTTCCAATTCAAGAAGACACATAGGTTGCAAAAGTGGCTATTAAATGCAAAACCCTCGGAAGAAAATAACAAACCTAAAACCAAATTGAAGCATTCTTGGTGGCAGCTCCAACTTTAGAAGTCAATTCAAACATAGTAAACTACTGACCAATTACTAGTAAATATAGAAAAAAAATGATATTTCAGTTGAATTTCCCCCTTTTCATTGCAAAATTGATCCTCATCTATCGATATCTCATTAAGAAAAATTCAAACCAAGTTAAACTAGCGCAAATTCGTATAAATGCAATAAAACTTCAAGAAAGTAGCAGAAAGCATACAATTCTAAAGACATTTGTCCACATCACTTTGATCTGCTTTGAGACCTTTGCTCTACAAACTCTCTCAAAACATATCTAAAGCTGCAAAAGAGCTGCCGCCGCGGCAGACAGCATCAATTGAGTACTCCGACGAAGCTGTAACTGAGCAAGGGCGATAGGAGAGAGAGAGTGAATGAAAAGTATAAATTAAAAGAGGAAGCAACAAGAAGAGATGCAGAAAGCAGAAGCAAACCTGAAATTACGTCACCGGAGTTAGATCACCGGTCAAAATCTTGACGGAAGTCCGACGAACGGAGGCTTAAGCAGTAGAATGCGCGAGAGAAAGAGAAGGGAAAGCCGCGATAGGGAAACAAACGGAAAATATTTT
>CATIWJ010215988.1:0-16638 GCA_949640765.1 Croton laevigatus | reverse complement strand
TTTTTCTTAGAATTTATTAGGCTAAGATGATTATTCGAAACAAAAATACTACAGTCAAATACGGACACATATTTATTTAATACAATTGTCAACGATAAAAATTACAGTTACTATTTCCGAAACTTAAATTAGGATGTGTCAAAAGCTGAGGCCTGTTTGTCCGTACTAGACAACTGTCTCCCAGGATACAACAGCGAGCGTAGGCGAACACAACCGCGAGCAGAGCTTATCACCGGACCCTAGAACTAGAGACTGCCCAACGAAAAACAATAAGGAAATTTGGATTTTAATAAATAAAATTCAGAATTTTTAGTTGATGGAAAATCGGAACTCTCTTCTATCGTGCGTAATAGAAGACAACACATCTTTATATAGGCAGCTTGTAGAGAGATAAGATGGAGGTCTGGATGTGTTTAAGTCAGATTCAGATTCAGTCTTTGAATCAGATTACAACAATTGAACGGATAAGAGATAATGTGATAAAATTTTAATTCGTATTGAATTAAAACACTGCAAAACGTGTGGACAGTGAAAATGGGCTGGGCTCGTAGTAAGCCCATTCGGTTCAGCATTCGCGATGTGTACGACATGCGGGCACGCCATGGAACTTGCTGGACCGAGCCGGGATTTGTACCCCCCCACACGCCTCCGTGCGCGAGAGTGTATAATTTATGTTTATAATGTCACACTTTACAAAATGATCATTCATTATAAACCACACTAACATCCCCATTCCTAAGCAATGTGGGATTTGGTTCCTTTTAACCCATTTAAACATTTGTCCCAAGCTCACTTCGAGCTTCAATTTCTCATTCACCTTAAATCCATTTTGAGCATATAATATACCGTTGGAACGCTCTCATTGCGTAGAATACATTGACATATTTCAAGTTATTCAAAACGCAATTTTATCCTTAAATAATTATGCTCAAAGTTGACAATTATCACATAAACACACCAAAATTTCCAACACTTATCAAGTGTTTATAGGTTTAATCCTTAATTACAATGGTTTATACTACACATTACCTGATGTCGGTAAAATTCATGAACTGCTATTAATATGCAAAATTTAAACTTAACCCAAAAATATTTGTAAATTTCAACTTAATCCTTATTCTTATTTATACAATTCACAAAAATTACAAATTTGGGCTATGACATAAGCTCTCTATTGCCTCCTCTCTTCTCTTCTTTTTCATCTTCTCTCCTTCAACCTAACCCTACTGCCCTTTCAATAAAGCTGGCCAGCCTCTCTTTTCTTCTTCTTCTTCTTTCCTTCTCCATCATATTGCAACCTCTCTTCTCTCCTTATCCATCGTTCCAGCCAGCCGCAGCTAATCGTTCTTCTCCCACATTAAACCGAACCATTCGTCACCTGCAGACGAAGCTGTGGGTTCTAACCAGCCGCCGTGAGGTCCAGTCATGCCTTGTTCCTTCATCTTTTTGTCACAGCCTAAAAATCTATTTAAGGACTAAATTATAATTTACCATGTTTATTAAAATAAATCATTAGTTTGGTAAAAATTCAAAGATGGATATTTTTAAGGTAGTTTGATGATTTAAATATTTAAACAATAATTAGGTCGAAAAGACGGTCGTTTTAAGTATAATATTATATTTTTCGACTCTGAAGGTATTTTGATCATTTTGGCCCTCGAAAATTTTAGATGCGGAATGAGGTTCCAAAATATTAAGATTTGAAAACTAGACTCCAAGATAAGCGATTTGAGTATAATTTTGATAGGGTTTTGTTACAGTAGTAATTTTCGATTTTTACCGACATCTGTAAAATGCTGTAAAACTGTAAATCGAAATTTAGCTTATAAAAATTATGTAAATTGACGGAATAGCGAGGGGCAATTGGGTCATTTTTCATTAAGAGATATTTTAATAAATAATTAAATTATATATAATAATAATAATAATAGCAAGACAAAGAGAACCACAGAACGTGGTTTAGATGGAAAGAAGGAAAAGAATGAAAAATCTGAAAACTTATGGTGAAGAGGGATTTGGCCGGTTGTGGTAATTGAGAGCAAAAAAATTAGTAGATGATTAAACGATTTTATTTTAAATAGAGAAGTGATGATATATATAAGCTAAACATGAAGTAAGAAACGAGGGAGGAACAGAAGGAAAAAATATAAAAGTGATATCTTAATTCCTTTATTAGAATTAGAAACTAAGTGTAGAAATCATCTCTAGAGGGTCAGTGGAACATGTTCGATGCAAAAAAAGGCTGACCCACTACCGAAAATATCATTTTCAATCGGGTTAAAAAAGACTAAACGGGTCGGGTTAGAATTTAAAAGCATTTTCTAACATTTATAGCCGCTGGTCAAATGGTTAGAGGACACTTACAGATGCAGAATCTTACCAGAAGTCGAACGGTGGCCAGAAAGTGAAGCTTCGTCACTGGACAGGTCACTAGTTTAGCTGCGTGACAATGCAGCACATCGCCTATTCTAAGGTTGGAGACGACGGTTTGATTCAAAGTTTTGGTTCAGTTAAGCTAAGTCGAATCAAGTTCTAGTTCAGTCAGCGTGTAAAACGCGGACATTCTCTACGTTTTGGCATAATCTTAGTCCTAATCCTCGCTGACTTGCCAAATTCCATAATGATCCCTCTGTCTTTTTCCATTTGGCGCCTAAACTTTTGGTCAAATCATAGTTAATCCCCTCCGTACCAAGTTTCTTTTCATTTTTGCCCCTCCACCTTAGGTAATTGACCCTAAACTTATTTTAGCTCTTCAATTAGGTCCAACAGTTTAATTATTTAATTAAATTGATTTTCTTTTTATAATTTAATATTTTTGGGACCTAAATAAATTATAAAAATATTATATTTGACATAAAAGTATGGTAAAAATATTAAATGGGTTTAATTTGAAAGAAAAATATTTTGAGGTTAAATTTATTGGTGATTAATTAATAAATGGACTTATTACAAAAATTAAAATTTATATTTGGTTAATAAAATTATATTTTTGGTTAAATAAATAAAGTGTTAACTCAAAATTTATATTTGATAAAGAAATTATTAATTAAATTTTTAGCAAAAGAGAAATAATAAAGGATCCAATTATTTAATAATTGGATAATTAAATTAAATGAGACTCAATTAAATATTTATTATACTATTTGATTGACAATTTATGGACAAATACCTTATGACTTTGGATATGGACAATAATAGGACAAATGATAGTCCGAGGACATAAAGAATAAAGACCTAAAAACTTAAGGAGACCGATATTTGATACTCTAACTATGGAAAGCTCTAAACTTTTATTTCATACATGGATTTTAATATTTGCATTATTAATTATGGTTTGAATTTTTGCAAATTAAGATTGTTTTTGTTATTGATGATTTTTATGATTTTATTTTTAAGATAAATTTTATTTATAATTAAAGTAATTAATTAAATTTTTATCAAATAGTTGGAACCATCTATGTGGTTATGACAAAAATAATATTCTAAGTAATCATTAATTTTATTAAAAGATATATTAAGTTAAGAAATGATATTTTGAAAAATACATATAAGTATTGATATATAAGATGACTTTAAAATAATTAATTGAGATTTTTACTTAATAAACTAAACTACCCATGTGATTTGGTAAAAGTAATATTTTGAGATATTATATATATATATATATATATATATATATATATATATATATATATATAAGAATTGAGTTTAAATCAAGTATTTATGATTTATTAAGTTGTTTTGAAATAAGTATTTTAAAAGAATGATTATTTTGAAAGTAAATATAAGTATATATTTAATTGAGTTTTTAAACAAGATATTTATAAGTATTACTAAAAATAATAGTTTAATTAGGATCAAATATTTTTAAAGATAAATATGATATTGCAAAATATTGATTTAAGATTTAAAAATATTTTCTGTAAAAATTAACTATGATTATTAAAATAATAATTTTGAAATAAATATGATAATGAAAAGTATGATTTCTAAATAAATATTTCACATGAACATGTTGATGAAAAATATGGTTTTGAAATAAATATAAATATTGAATATGATGATTTTGGAATAATTAATTATGTTGAATTTAATAATGAATGAAAGAAAAGCAAGTGTGATTTGTAAAATCGGAAATTAAGAGAAAAATGTTTTAATCTCTACTAGGATTTAGTTAAACCATATGTTGATGAAAAATGTTTCAAAATCATATGTTGACAAAAAATATGGTTTTGAAATAAATATAAATATTGAATATGATGATTTTGAAATAATTAATTATATTGAATTTAATGATGAATGAAAGAAAAGCAAGTGTGATTTGAAAAATCGAAAATTATGACAAAAATGTTTTAATCTCTACTAGGATTTAGTTAAACTGAACCAATGTAGGGTTGATCGATCATTCCTAGTGATTTATTTATGGCCATTGATTTGTTACGGCGACGGCCGTTGAAATTGATTTACGGTGACGACCGTTATTCATGCTTTCGAGTGTTTAGCCTTCGGGTGATTACTTGAGTTAATATAGGTTTGTCTAAATATCGGGTAAAGCTGATCAAGCAAGTCAAGTAAGATTTTAAATAATGCAACTTTATTTATTTTAAAGAACAATTTTTATTTGATGAATATTTTATTAAGTGTTATTTAACAGTTGAATTATGTTTTTAATTTACACATGTGCATTTAAATTATTTATGCTTTTAATTAGTTAAAGTATCCATTGAGCGTAATCGCTCAGCAAGTTTGGTTTATTCTGAACTTGTAGGTCTCCGAAAGAAGTATAGAAGTTGGAATATTAGGATACCACAAGAACAAGAACATAGATTGGCATATACTGTGAAATTAAAGTCAGTACAAGCAAAGCTAGAAAAGAAAAAAAAAATATACCCATATTTTGTAATAAATTTAGAATATGATATGTATACCATGTAATAGGTAATGTGGCACAAGCTTTCATTTCTCTCCTTCAACCTAACCCTACTGCCCCCTTTCATCTTTGCCATCTTCCTCACCTCGCTTGGAACCCATTGAACCTCGACAACTCCCTTATCGGCTCTTTCATCATCGAGAATAAATGAATTTATTTCTTACTATGGCTCTTAGTATAATGATCGCACATGGGTTTGGAAATTCACATATTCATGCGTCGAAGAACAGCAAGAATCTCAATTAACTGAGAGCACTAGTAAAGTCAAGCTGAGATTGCACTGTGAAGATAGACTGATTTAGGCTCCCACATCTTGGAGATTTCTTTGTTAAACCCTATAATTAATTAATTTCAAATGAAATTTTTACATTTTAAATGGAAAATTCAAATTAAGCATGTGAGTTGAATAATGGCTGTAACACCCTAAATTTTTAAATATCGATTTTTAATTAAAAGGATTAATTTGAAAATAAAATTTATTTTGAGAGATATTTTAGAAATTAAAATCCACTGGTATTTTTGTAAATAATAAAACAGTACGAAGACATTACAATCCAAATGTTATACAAAAATTAACTGAATAGTTGAGGGCATTATGGTATTTCTAATCAAAAAATATTTTAAATAAATAATAATAATAATAATTATTATTATTATTAGGTTGAAAAAAAAAAGAATTTAAAACGAAGAAGGATCTTCGTTTTCCTTCTTCTTCCTCCTCCTCCATTTCCACCTGTTTCCCTTACCATCAGCGCCATCGACGGCCAGCAACCACCACCGCGCTGCCGCCACCCTTATCATCTTTTTCTTCATCTTTCTTTACCGTCCGGCGAACTAATTCGAAAGAGAGAGAGACACCACGATCGCGATAGAGAGAGACAAAATAAGACCTGCTGATGCCATTTTCGACCGATTCAGAGGTCGGACGGCGACAATGGTACCCGATTTGGACTCCTCTCTCTGCCAGCTTTCTTGTGGTACCGGTCTAGTAGCATGAAAACGTGTATTCCAGCGACCAAAGAGAAAACTCACCAAAAGCTGTCGTCGGCGATTTCGAGGCCTTCTGGTCACCGGTTGCCCATTTTTGGATTCCTTGTAGTGAGAAGGTTCCGACGGTGTGCTTGGATTTGAAATTCGATGAAAATTGCGATTTTTGGAGACGGAAGAGGTTGGAATATTCCGTCGCCGGCGACCGGAATACTCTCTTCGGCGAGAAATTTTGACAGACCTTATTCAGCATCGTTTCGACGAGCTGAACTCGAATTTGAACTCCGTTTGACGATTTGAGACCCTGAACTACCAGAAATGTAAAGTTCACAACTTAATTATTAGAATTTAAATTATTAATGCTTTAAATTTTAAATGGGATTAAAATTGGAAATAAAATTAATGGAAGATGATTAAATATAAGTAAAGGAAATAAATAATAGTGAAATTGAGAATTAAATTTTAAAATGGAATTAATTATGGATCGTAAGGAAATACGATTGAAACAAATTAATAATAGGAACTCGATTTATGTAATTAGCTGACGGAAGTAATTAATTATAGAAATCATTTTATTGTGATTAGTGAAAGGACAAAAGACAGTCCGAGAGGAGTTATGAAGATAGAATGCAAGAAAATTAGCGTATAGGACCTTATTTGCGGGCTCCACCAGGTTCGGTACTTTTACATATACGAATTGATTTTGATTTAAATTATTATTATTATTATTATTATTATTATTATTTTGGGTTTTAAAATGATTAGTATTTTACTGTATTTGAACAAATTGTTGGGAACTCGAACGTGTGTTTGAGTCGATTATAAATGTTTGCTAAATTTTAAACATCGACGCGGTAATCGCGAGTGCGTTGTTACCAGCATAGTAGAGGCGAAATTATAGAATTTGATTTAAACTGTTTATTTATAATAATTGATATTTTTGCTATATTTTGAAGATTATTATATTGTGAACTCAAATGTGGATTTGAGTTATATTTAAATGCTTATTATATCGACGCTGTAGTCGCAGACATGGAGCTACCAGTGTGGTAAATAAAAAATGTGTAACTGATAATATATGAGAATTCTGAAATGATGTTTGAGATGAACATGACCATTAAATATATATATTTTATATACTCTACTTGGTTATGGACCTAGTGGTAAGTATATGTCGACATATGGGCAAAACTCCTGTACAGGTGAACAAATGAAGTGAGATAATGAAATGAAATGAAAACAACAAGCATAACTACGGGTTATGGCCTATAAAATTAAAAATAGGCGTATCAGTGAAATACGACCCCAATGATTGAAGAGAAAACGGCGTATATGAGAAATACGGCCGACGCAAATAGCCCTTGGGCTTATCCTTGAAAATCCAATAAAACTAGTAGAGTAAAAATGGTTCTAAATGGAAGTATTTTGAGATTTGAACTGTGATTTGTGTTTTATTATTTGTTTATCTTTTAAATATAAATATTATTTGAATATTTATATGAAATGAATTCGTCATCTGGTTTTGAAAAGTACTGTATTATATATTGTACCCACTGTGGATGGAGTTGCTCAGCGAGTTATTTTTATAACTCGCAGGTCCACAGATAGAAGAAATTGAATAGCAGCATAATCCCGGTCCGCTCCTAGAAGTCAAGCGTTGGTATAATCTCTGGTTTTATTTAGTTTGGCATGTACTGGATATTGGGAATTATTTGATATGTAAACTAGTTAATATACAAAAAATGATTAAGGTATTTATGATGTAGTAGCAAATAAAAAAAATTTTGTAAGCAGTAATGAAGGTAAACGGTTTCATAACACTTCAGTGTGGCTTATTCGTAAGTTGAATTTGTGGTGTTACATTTTTGGTATCAAAGCATTGGTTTAGCCGTTCCTGGGTGGTTAAACCGGTTTAAACCTTAGGAAAATAATATATAGTTGGACTTAAGAAATAGTACATGCCAATTAGGAACAAGAACACGTGAAATGAAAATTCAAAGAGTAAATTAGAAATAAGATAGATGGACATGAGAAATTGTTTAAAAATAATAATAATAGTAACAATAAGTGAAGAAATATACTGCACCAATAAAATTCTATTTAAGGAGACTATCTTGTGGTAATTTTTCTAGGAATTATCAAATTAGTAAAATTTTGAAATTACTAAACATTAAAATTCAGAATTTAATAAGGAAAGACAAATAAAATTATTGGGATTTAATAAATAAAGCTAAGATATAAAGGAATAAATTATATATTAGACAAACAAAAGAGAAAATAAAATTCTTTTCCACATGGAAAAGTTGAGAAATAATACAAAATCCAAATTTATAAACCAAGTCTAGTAATTAGTATGAATATAGATCGGAGTATGCGAAATTTTGGTATTACAATAAAAGTTAAATAGTATAAATTTTTGAACCAAGTATAAAAAGGGAAAGTATAGTATTAATAGAGTTATGATATTTTAGAAACAAAAAGTGTATAACATTATTGTGTGAAAAGATATAGTATAAAAATAATTTGAATTAATAACAAAAAGTAATTAAGGCAAGAGAAATGTTAGTATTTAACGGATTCAAATAAGACATGAGGATATTATTAATTGATTAGTGTCCTACAAATCAAATGGTAAAATAAATGCAAAAAGAAAATTTTTATTAACGGTAAAAATAAATAAATAACAACCTACAAATAATTAATCTGATCTTTTTCTTTTACTACTCTCACTAGTAGACCAGTCTAACCGACTTACATTAGGATCTGTTATTGGGCTAAGGGCCATTAGACGATTCAACAAACAATTTACATCTGAATCCATAATAGATAAATTTCGAGATTGGGCTGACATTAACCCTTTCTCTGCTATTGAGTCTAAAAATGCCAAAAATAAATCGTAAAATCCATCAACATTTAAAAGGCCAATGGGTTTCTTATGAATCCCTAATTGAGCCCAAGTTACCACTTCAAGGAACTCTTTCAATGTTCCATAGCCACCAGGCAAAGCTATAAAAGCATCCGAATGCTCGTACATTGTAGTTTTACGCTCATGCATGGAATCCACCAATATTTTATTGTTCCCAGGAGTGGTACCAACTAGACCACTATTATCTAAAGCTTTCGGCAGTACGCCTAAAACTTGGCACCCATTGCTATGTGCAGCTCTAGCAACTGCACCCATCAAACCTAAATTACCACCTCCATAAACTAATCTAAGCTTCTTATCAGGAAGAGCTTCGCCTAAAAGCTTAGCTGAATCTTCAAATATATTAGTGTTTCCTGAGCTAGCACCGCAGAAAACACAAACCGACTTAATTGAGGTTGCCATTTCCAATTGAAATTGAAAATAAGAATCTGATAGTAAGAAATGGAATTGAGAGAAGGATAGGAATTTTAGATAGAAAATATGTGAGAAGTGAGATGGGAATGATTTGAATTTATAGGGAAATTCAAAATTCTTGAAATGATTAAAGCCACCAACAGTAACATTATAAAGTTGAAACAATAATTTACCTTGTGAAATAAAAATTGACCGTTACCCATATATAAAAAACATTAAATTTTACCTTTAGCTCATAAAAAAAAATATTTTCGAATAAATAGTAGCATCCAACGGTCACTAAGGAAAAATTCATTATAAAATTGGAATATTTGAAATATTAAATTTCAAATAAACAAATGAGAGGAATATTGAATGAACAATTTAGTAAAATGGTAATTTTTATCAAAAGTAGCTTAAAAGTAAAATTCTTAATTATTAAATATTACAGTGTAATTAGGACAATTAGAAAAAAAAAAAGAAAGGATAAATAAAAATACGGAAAAATATAAATAAACGAAGATGTGAATGTTTAATTCACTATGTCATGTGACTTAAGAAATGAAATAAGGATATAAATACAAAAACATGTTATGATTTTTACCATAACCCATTAAAAATATAATAATAAATGAAGTTTGAAAATAGTGGAGTCTAATTGATAATTGCGAAATTGGAAAGGAAGCTAGTAAGATTTCTAAGTGTTAATAAAAAAAAATTTATGTGATTTAAATTTGGTAAACATATATTAAGAGGGAAAAGCGATTATAGTATTGATATCGTTAAATTTAATCAAAATTAAATGGGTAAGATAATTGTAGTGTTAAAGTTATAATAATTAATTAATTGAAAGGTATAGTAGTAAATGTGAGTAGTAGATATTTTAAGTAAAATAAATAAGTTATGCGCGAATGTTGTTGATTCTCTCACGGCGTTGAGAGCGTGACCGCGACGGAAATGTTGGTGCCTGTCGTGCTCACGATGCATAAAGTGCGCTTGCGATGACTCTGCAGAGTTGTTGCAACCGCTTGTGTCTCGTAAGTGACGACACCCGTTTTTCGCTTAAAGTTGAACTCATGCCATGAGATAACAAACCCAAAGAAAATAGGAATATAACTAAGATTGAGTAAGCACAACAGCAATTGGAAAGTATTGGAAAAAAATAATAATACGAAATAGTTATATATTATGAATAATTATCATAAAAGAGTTTGGATAATATAGAAGTACAAGAATAAATACAAATGACTTGGTAAGCAAATAAGTAGAAAAATAAATAAAGAGTATTGAAAAGTGATAATACATGAATGAATTAAAACAAAATAGGAAGAAAACGGAATAACTAAAATAGAAAGGGAAATACCAGAGAGTACAACTAATTGGGAATACAAAATAAAAAGCTCACCTTAATATTGCAAGCTGAATTGAGGATTGGATAAGGATTTAATGATGATATGATTGATTATAATGGCGTATTGTCTAAATGGCATACGCAATACGAAACATAGATGGTATCCGCGTTATAGTCTACAAATGGTTATACGGGATACGAATGAGACAACATTGATGATATATTCTACAAATGGCTATACGGAATGCTGTCATAGGTATTCATGAAAAATAACATGTGAGTCGCGATAAGCAATGAATAAGGAAATAGAATCGCGTAAGAAACAAAGTTGAAATAATGCCAGTTATACTATTGAAATGAAAGAAGTTGATGCACTAGTAGTGTCAGAACTAGGGTAAATAGTGGAAATGATATTAGAACCTTCACCGGCACGAGCAGCAGAAAAAGAATAAAGAACATGAATGTGTAAAATACAGAAAGATAAAAGATATACTGATTAATAGTTTTATGTTGGGATTAGCTGTGACCAACATGAGACTAATTAAATGATTCATTGAGATAGTATAGGTGGACGCACCTGTATTAGATCTCGAGAATTAAAATTAAAATATTGAAAAGTATAAATGGAAATTTTTAATAAGTAAAAATATAAGAAAAGAAAAATTCCGTCGTGTGGAAAGAACATTTGACTCTATGTCTTGGCCAGATGTAGCAGCTAAATGAATTTCTTATATGACGGTAAATAAGATGAAAAATTTGTAATTTGTAATTTGATATGTGTCCTGCAAATCAAAGGAGTAAAATAAAATGTAAATATTAAGAAGAGTAGACAGCGAACAATAAATAATGAAATAGTCAGGAAGTAAATAAGTTAAAAATGTAGAATTACCAATGACTTAAAGGATCATGAGACCTATGTCATTGGAAATATAATATGAGAATTTAAGAGTAAATAACTAAACGTGAGATAAATAAATTATGAATGATGGATGACGTTGGAATTTCATAACCGCATCATCTGAAATTGATTTACAAATAAGACAAGAAGAAAATTGTTATCACAACAATATTAAAGTAATAATTAAAACAGTAAATATAGTCTATGATTAGACAATTGATAAGAAAGGATAAGTTAAGTTGATAAGTGGTGATAAAATTTTAAAGAAAACGGTAGATGTGATATATGATTAAGCAATTGAAAAGAAATGATAAATCAAGCTTGTAAAAAAATCAAAATAAAAAAAGAAAGAAAAAGAAATAGTAAACTGAACAGAAAATAACTGAACTTATTTATTTAAGACTTAAAGTGTTTAACTAAGTTTGTTTCCTTCTAAGTATAAGCGATCGTATTCCGAAAATTGTCATGGATTCTCGGACAATTTACAATCTCTTTTACCCATTCCTAGTTCGAATAACTTCTTGCAAGCGAGATTTTTCCTCCGAAGTAAAATTTGAAAATACACAAGACCTTAATAAGTGTGCTCGTATGAATTTCCTTTTCTTAATCCCTTCTTATCATTCGTCGTAAGGAAAATTAACAGAAAATTTTAGTCCATCATATAATTTTATCTCGTATTTTTAAATATACGATGATATGAATAAAAATAAATTATGGTATCTGTGGTGTCCAGGAATATACCATTATAATTCAATAGAATTATTCCTATTAAAAATAACTCCGCAGATTCAGAATCTTATCCGAACCTCTTCTCAATGTACACTCCACTTTTATGTTAGGAAAATAAATTAAGACAGAAAAATGGAAAAGAAAGATTTGTGAAATCAAAAAGCAAGTGGAAATCATTAAAAGTAGATGCAAGGTGACGTTAAAAAAAATGTATGTGCTTGAATTTTGAAATTTGATTCCAGTAACGATATTTTGATTTTGGGGACCAAAATATTTTAAGAGGGTGTGATTTGTAACACCCTAATTTTTAAATATTGGTTTTTAATTAAAATGATTAATTTGAAAATAAAATTTATTTTGAGAGATATTTTAGAAATTAAAATCCACTGGTATTTTTGTAAATAATAAAATAGTACGAAGACATTACAGTCCAAATGTTATACTAAAATTAACTGAATAGTTGAGGGCATGATGGTATTTCTAATCGAAAGATATTTTAAATAAATAAATATTATTATTATTAGGTTGGAAAAAAAAAAGAATTTAAAACGAAGAAGGATCTTCGTTTTCCTTCTTCTTCCTCCTCCTCTATTTCCACCTGTTTCCCTTACCATCAGCGCCATCGATGGCCAGCAACCACCACCGCGCCGCCATATCCATCGCCGCTGCCACCTTTATCATCTTCTTCTTCATATTTCTTTACCGTCCGGTGAACTAATTTGAAAGAGAGAGAGACACCATGATCACGATAGAGAGAGAGAAAATAAAACCTGCCGACGCCATTTTCGGCCGGTTCAGAGGTCGGACGGCGACGATGGTACCCGATTTGGACTCCTCTCTCTGCCAGCTTTCTTGTGGTACCAATTTAGTAGCTTGAAAATGTGTATTCCAGTGACCAAAGAGAAAACTCACCAAAAGCTATCGCCGACGATTTCGAGGCCTTCCGGTCACCGGTTGTCCATTTTGAAGGTATAATCTAACTCCTCTACTTATGAGCTTTTGATTGATGTTAAAATTTGGTCTGATCTATATGTATTTCTAGCAGTCACCTTTTCCAACAAACTGACCGGACGGTTTTTCCCATTTTCCGATGAATTGGTGTATAATACGTTGAATATGCTTGCGTTTTTGGATTCCTTGCAGTGAGACGGTTCCGACGGTGTGCTCGGATTTGAAATCCGATAAAAATTGCTATTTCTGGTGACGAAAGTGGCCGGAATATTCCGTCGGCGGCGACTGGAATATTTTGTCGCCGGCGACCAGAATATTCCCTACCGCGAGAAATTTTGACAGACTTTATTCCGCATCGTTTCGACAAGCTGAACTCGAATTTGAACTCCGTTTGACGATTTGAGATTGCAAACTACCAGAAATATAAAGTTCGCAACTTAATTATTAGAATTTAAATTATTAATGCTTTAAATTTTAAATGGGATTAAAATTGGAAATAAAATTAATAAAAGATGATTAAATATAAGTATAGGAAATAAATAATAGTGAAATTGAGAATTAAATTATAAAATGAAATTAATAATGGATCGTAAGGAAATACGATTGAAACAAATTAATAATAAGAATTCGATTTATGTAATTAGCTGCCAGAAGTAATTAATTATAGAAATCATTTTATTGTGATTAGTGAAAGGATAGAGGACAATCCGAGAGGAGTTATGAAGATAGAATGCGAGGAAATTAACGCATAGGACCTTATCTGCGGGTTTCACCAGGTTCGGTACTTTTTCGTATACGAACTAATTTTGATTTAAATTATTATTATTATTTTTTTGGATTTTGAAATGATTAGTATTTTACTGTATTTGAATAAATTTTTGGGAACTCGAATGTGTGTTCGAGTCGATTATAAATGTTTGTTAAATTTTAAACACCGACGCGGTAATCGCGAGTGCGTTGTTACAAGCGCGGTAGAGACGAAATTATAAATTTTGATTTAAACTGTTTATTTATAATAATTGATATTTTTGCTATATTTTGAAGATTATTATATTATGAACTCAAATGTGGATTTGAGTTATATTTAAATGCTTATTATATCGACGATGTAGTCGCAGACGCGAAGCTACCAGCGTGGTAAATAAACAAATGTGTCATTGATAATATATAAAAATTCTGAAATGATGTTTGAGATGAACATGACCATTAACTATATATCTTATATACTCTACTTGGTTATGGACCTAGTGATAAGTATATATTAACATATGGGCAAAACTCCTGTACAGGTAAACAAATGAAGTGAGATAATGAAATGGAATGAAAACAACAGGCATAACTACAGGTTATGGCCTATAAAATGGAAAATGGGCGTATCAATGAAATACGACCCCAATGATTGAAGAGAAAACGACGTATATGAGAAATACGGCCAATACAAATAGCCCTTGGGCTTATCCTTAAAAATCTAGTAAAACCAGTAGAGTAAAAATGTTGCTAAATGGAAGTATTTTGAGATTTGAATTGTGATTTGTGTTTTATTATTTGTTTATCTTTTAAATATAAATATTATTTGAATATTTATATAAAATGAATTCGTCAACTGGTTTTGAAAAGTACTATATTATATATTGTACCCACTGAGCATGGAGTTGCTCAGAGAGTTATTTTTGTAACTCGCAGGTCCGCAGATAGAAGAAATTGAATAGCAGCATAATCCTGGTCCGCTCATAGAAGTCAAGCGTTGGTATAATCTCTGGTTTTATTTAGTTTGGCATGTACTGGATATTGGGAATTATTTGATATGTAAAATAGTTAATATACGAGAAATGATTAAGGTATTTATGATGTAGTAGCAAATAAAAATTTTTTTGTAAGCAATAATGAAGGTAAACGATTTCGTAACACTTCAGTCTGGCTTATTCGTAAGTTGGATTTGGGGTGTTACAATGGTTTTGGTTAATGTAGTTTAGTTCAAGCTTGGAACTTTGGCTTGTGGAAGTTTAAATAGTTATCAAGCAGTTGTGCCTTTTGTAATTCTTATATCTATTGCTCTTTTACTTTATGATTGTATCGTTTTGTATGCTTTTACTCGCTAAGTTTAAATTTTTTTTTTCTTAATTTTGTTTAAATGGTTTCAAATTAAGAGTATGCATATTAGATTTAGAAGCTCATTTAGTTGATATATCTCTGCTCATGTGTGTTAATTATAAGAATATTATTGTAATATTGGATTTGTATGGAGATTTTCAGAAAAGAATGTTTTGTTTTCGCAAATTTAAGGAAGAGAAATTTCGATTTAAAACCGAACTCGAACAAAAAAAACTCTACAAGAATATAAATTTATATTCTCTAATCTCCACATCAAACTTCGGCAATTGCAATTCCACTGTAATCTCAAAGCTGCTGCAGGTTAGTCATATTTCACTGGTTATTGCTGCAATTGTTGAGCAACTTGATCTACATCTTTTATGACCTTCTTTAGTGATTGAAACACCTCTATCTGTTTGCGAAACTTAAAGGATCAAGGTTTAATTAATTACAATTACTCAAATGAATATAAATGGAGATCAATTTGAATATTAATATGTTCATCAATACCTTAGAGAGAATGGAAGTTATGAGATCGCCAGGTTGCTGAATTTAAACTTGTGGATTCGAGATCGAAACTGAGCAAACAGTTAACGGAGTTCTAATCTTCTATGAGCAGAATGAAATGACAATTGGAAAATTAATTACTGGTTTGGAGGAATAGTTTAGGGTTTTAGGATTGTATGATTTGAACTTGTGAATAAAGCTAATGAAGAAGAAGAAGAAGAAACAACCATTGAAGTTGTGAATTGCAGATTCATACGCACAAACCGTGACTAGATGATGATTTTCTTCCTTTAGACTAGGAGTATTCTCTAATTTTCTTGTCAATTTGACGATCTTGATGTGTCATGTCGGTTTAGAAAAAGGAAGCACGGCGTGTTTTGTGGGACAGGCAACTTTAGGATTTCAAAAATATTTGCGCTATTTTTATGAGGGTTTTAATTTTATGCAATTTTTGCAAAGTGAAAAATTAAACTGTGTCATGTACATGGATTCAAATAACGGTAACGGCCGCAATCGTGGTCGCGTGTAAAGGTAATGGTAACTGACCTATCGCGGTGATAAATAACGGTAACAGCTTGCGAAGCTGCAAATTTTTTTAAAAAAATTGTAAAATTTTAGAATCAATATATTTTGAAGGTGTTCATGAAAAAAATTAGCACAAAAAGTTTAATAAGCATAACTACAATACATAAGGAGGGTTTAGGATGTAGGGTTTAGGGTTTGGGGTTTTGGATTTTAGGGTTATGGATTTACGGTTTGGGATTTGGGGTTTAGGGTTTGGGGTTTGGAGTTTGGGGTTTGAGTTGGGATTTAGGGATTGGGATTTAGGGTTTGGAATTTGGAATTTAAGGTTTAGGGTTTTAGGTTTAGTTTGG